>OZ038394.1:25458876-25593876 GCA_964036045.1 Eutreptiella sp. 'Long Island Sound 2002' | reverse complement strand
CGCCGCCCCCTTCGCGGTGCTGTGCATTGCGGAGTGGGGGCCCCGGCACTGCAGGGCATTGCAGGGGGTGGGGTTGGGGGGGGGGGGGGCATGGAGGCCTCGGGGGGAGGGGGGGGGGGTTGACACGAGGCCATGGTGTTCGTTGACAATGGGGGGGGGGGATGAGAGGACATTGGGGGGGGGGATGGGGGGAAATCGGGGGGAATGGGGGGGGGGAACTGGGGCAGGGGGAGGGGGGAGGGAAGCATTAGAAGAGGGGGAAGGGGGGGGGCAGTAGGCGCATACATCCGCAGACAGGTCCCGGGCCTCAGCCAAATTCTGAAAGTGGGTGAGGGTCGTGATGTGCCGCGTGAACGGGCCGCGCTGACTGGTCAGGGCCACTTCGGTGCGCTGGGGGCATGCCCGGCACCAGAACCTGCAGGCAGCACAGGGCACAGCAGGGCACGGCACGGCAGGGCAGGGCAGGGCACCCCCTGGGGCCCGCGGTGGCTCAATGCCCCCCTGTGAGAGGGCCCGCCCCACGAGGACGGTCCCGCCCCATCACCGCCCGGCATGCGTGACCGGACCCGCACCCTCCGGCGGGAATGCAGACACCGATCACCCACCGCAGGACCTGAGAAGAGACGGGGAAAGGGGGAGGGAAGGGGGGACACCCCGTTTGGATGCAGACCCCCAACCGTGTTGGGGGGGGGGGTGGAGGGGGGTGCGGCCCGGGAGAAGAACGTTTCACCCCCACATACATTCCTCAAAATGATTAGTGCGTTGCGCTGGTCATTTTGGTAGATGTATGTTGGGGTAAATTGTTTTTGAAAAACAAATTGCCCCTCCGGAGGAGGGGGGGGGGGAGGGATGGCCAAGCAGCCCAAGTGGGATCCCGCCTTTCGCCAATTTCACATTTTGGCTGGGGACCAGGGCCCCAAAGACACCGAAATTGTTTTGTCGTACGGCAGAGGGGGTCACACACCTTCTGACAGCCCCTGTGCGGATGCTCAAAAGGCTGAGGGTTTGGGGGAGATTTCAAATATGCATGAGGAACATGACCAAAAATATAGTTTTGGCCCCCGTCGAGAACTTTTGGGGGTCTGAAATGGGGGGGGGGGGGGGGGGGGCTACACCCCCGAAGGCGGAGGGGCCGTGCCGGTCAATACCCCCCGGGGGTGACCCATGTGACGGTGGTGTGCCGGTGGTGTGCCCGGACTGTGGCTGTGACGGTGCTCATCCACCGGGCGTTGGGGGGGGGGGGGGGGCGGCGGGTTGGCACGTTGCCTTGGATCTCGTCTGCGGCCGGTGCCCATCGGCCGATCGCCATTCGCTGCCCTTCCCTTCCCTTTCCCTGAGTGAAGGTCCACCAAAGCCACTGTTTTGGTCCGCCGCTTCTGTTTGTCCATCGGCGGCGGATGGCGTCGCGGTGTGTGTGTGGGGGGGGGGGGGGGGGGGCTGGATGAGGGTTGCCCCCCCCCCTTTGGGAAGGGTGCCCCGTGGGGGGGGGGGGGGCTGGATGAGGGTTGCCCCCCCCCCCTTTGGGAGGGGTGCCCCGTGGGGGGGGGGGGGGCTGGATGAGGGTTGCCCCCCCCCCCTTTGGGAGGGGTGCCCCGTGGGGGGGGGGGGGGGGCTGGATGAGGGTTGCCCCCCCCCCCCCCTTTGGGAGGGGTGCCCCGTGGGGGGGGGGGGGGGGGGGCTGGATGAGGGTTGCCCCCCCCCTTTGGGAGGGGTGCCCCGTGGGGGGGGGGGGGGGGGGGCTGGATGAGGGTTGCCCCCCCCCTTTGGGAGGGGTGCCCCGTGGGGGGGGGGGGGGGGAGGGGCTGGATGAGGGTTGCCCCCCCCCTTTGGGAAGGGTGCCCCCGGGGGGCGGGGGGGGTCTGAATACCACCGAAGGGGAAGGGGGGGGGACGGGGGGCGGAATGGATCATCATTTGTGCGTTGTGCATGTGGTCTCTGGACCCCTTTGAAGTGGCGTGTGCCCCTTGGGGACCCCCGGGGGCCCACGTCATGGCCTTCCGATTTGGACTGACCCACGGGCCCACCCCTTGCGCCATCCAGCCCCCCCCCCCCCCCCACATACCCAAGGGGCCCAAGGGGGGGGGGGGGGGGCAGAGCGCGGTCCACCGCCCGCCTGGCCTACAGACACACAACACCCCAAACAACGAAGGCCCTTGAGCAGGTGTACGGAGGGGGGGCCGCTCCGCCACTCGGGACAAGGGGTGGCCTCCGCTACCCCCCCCACATGATCATCCCACGTGCACATCTTCGGGGGCCATGACACAAAGCGTAACGCCAAACACGTCCACACAACGTGGCAGCAGCCCTCCCCCCCCCCTCACATGCCTCACCACGTGCCTCAGCCCATGGACAGCGGTGGCCATCCACCAAAGCCCAGCAGCCCCCCCCCCTCCCCCGGCCTTCAGTGGACTCCACAGCCCCGCAGACCGCCCGGTCCCCCACGCCAAGCGCCACGGCCTCGCTCCTGTGGTCTACGCACAGAAGGCGACCTGAACACACAAACGGGCCAGGCCCTTGAGGCAATGCCAGTCTGGGGGGGGGCACCACGGCCACACACACCACCATTCCCCTTCCTTCGTGGGCGGGGGGGGGGGGCTTCACGGCCACACACACCACCATTCCCCTTCCTTCGTGGGCGGGGGGGGGGGGGCTCCACGGCCACACACACCACCATTCCCCTTCCTTCGTGGGCGGGGGGGGGGGGGGGCTTCACGGCCACACACACCACCATTCCCTTCCTTCGTGGGCGGCGGGGGGGGGGGCTCCACGGCCACACATACCACCATTCCCCTTCCTTCGTGGGCGGGGGGGGGGGGGGACCTTCACGGCCACACACACCACCATTCCCCTTCCTTCGTGGGCGGGGGGGGGGGGGCTCCACGGCCACACTCCACAGCCACACACACCACCATTCCCCTTCCTTCGTGGGCGGGGGGGGGGGGGGCTTCACGGCCACACACACCAGAATTCCCGTTCCTTCGTGGGCGGGGGGGGGGGGGCTTCACGGCCACACACACCACCATTCCCCTTCCTTCGTGGGCGGGGGGCTCCACGGCCACACACACCACCATTCCCCTTCCTTCGTGGGCGGGGGGGGGGGGGGGCTCCACGGCCACACACACCACCATTCCCCTTCCTTTGTGGGCGGGGAGGGGGGGGCTCCACGGCCACACACACCACCATTCCCCTTCCTTCGTGGACGGGGGGGGGGGGCTTCACGGCCACACACACCACCATTCCCCTTCCTTCGTGGGCGGGGGGGGGGGGGCTTCACGGCCACACACACCACCATTCCCCTTCCTTCGTGGGCGGGGGGGGGGGGGCACCACGGCCACACACACCACCATTCCCCTTCCTTCGTGGGCGGGGGGGGTGGCTCCACGGCCACACACACCACCATTCCCCTTCCTTCGTGGGCGGGGGGGGGGGGCTTCACGGCCACACACACCACCATTCCCCTTCCTTCGTGGGCGGGGGGGGGGGCTCCACGGCCACACACACCACCATTCCGCTTCCTTTGTGGGCGGGGGGGGGGGGGGGTGCTCCACGGCCACACACACCACCATTCCCCTTCCTTCGTGGGCGGGGGGGGGGGGGGGGCTCCACGGCCACACACACCACCATTCCCCCTCCTTCGTGGGCGGGGGGGGGGGGGCTTCACGGCCACACACACCACCATTCCCCTTCCTTCGTGGGCGGGGGGGGGGGGCTCCACGGCCACACACACTACCATTCCCCTTCCTTCGTGGGCGGGGGGGGGGGGGGGCTTCACGGCCACACACACCACCATTCCCCTTCCTTCGTGGGCGGGGGGGGGGGGGCTCCACGGCCACACACACCACCATTCCCCTTCCTTCGTGGGCGGCGGGGGGGGGGCTTCACGGCCACACACACCACCATTCCCCTTCCTTCGTGGGCGGGGGGGGGGGGGGGGCTTCACGGCCACACACACCACCATTCCCCTTCCTTCGTGGGCGGGGGGGGGGGGGGCTCCACGGCCACACACACCACCATTCCCCTTCCTTCGTGGGCGGGGAGGGGGGGGCTCCACGGCCACACACACCACCATTCCCCTTCCTTCGTGGGCGGGGGGCGGGGGCTCCACGGCCCCACACAACACCGTTCCCCTTCCTTCGTGGGCGGGGGGAGGGGGCTCCACGGCCACACACACCACCATTCCCCTTCCTTTGTGGGCGGGGGGGGGGGGCTTCACGGCCACACACACCACCATTCTCCTTCCTTCGTGGGCCGGGGGGGGGGGGGCTCCACGGCCACACACACCACCATTCCCCTTCCTTCGTGGGCGGGGGGGGGGGGCTTCACAGCCACACACACCACCATTCCCCTTCCTTCGTGGGCGGCGGGGGGGGGGCTTCACGGCCACACACACCACCATTCCCCTTCCTTCGTGGGCGGGGAGGGGGGGGGGCTCCACGGCCACACACACCACCATTCCCCTTCCTTCGTGGGCAGGGGGGGGGGGGGCTTCACGGCCACACACACCACCATTCCCCTTCCTTCGTGGGCGGGGGGGGGGGCTTCACAGCCACACACACCACCATTCCCCTTCCTTCGTGGGCGGGGGGGGGGGGCTCCACGGCCACACACACCACCATTCCCCTTCCTTCGTGGGCGGGGGGGGGGCTTCACAGCCACACACACCACCATTCCCCTTCCTTCATGGGCGGGGGGGGGGGGGCTCCACGGCCACACACACCACCATTCCCCTTCCTTCGTGGGCGGGGGGGGGGCTTCACAGCCACACACACCACCATTCCCCTTCCTTCGTGGGCGGGGGGGGGGGGGGCTCCACGGCCACACACACCACCATTCCCCTTCCTTCGTGGGCGGGGGGGGGGGGGGGGCTCCACGGCCACACACATCACCATTCCCCTTCCTTCGTGGGCGGCGGGGGGGGGGGCTCCACGGCCACACACACCACCATTCCCCTTCCTTCGTGGGCAGAGGGGGAGGGGCTCCACGGCCACACACACCACCATTCCCCTTCCTTCGTGGGCGGCGGGGGGGGGGCTCCACGGCCACACACACCACCATTCCCCTTCCTTCGTGGGCGGGGGGGGAGGGGGCTCCACGGCCACACACACCACCATTCCCCTTCCTTCGTGGGCGGGGGGGGGGGGGGTCCACGGCCACACACACCACCATTCCCCTTCCTTCGTGGGCGGGGGGGGGGGGCTTCACGGCCACACACACCACCATTCCCCTTCCTTCGTGGGCGGCGGGGGGGGGGGCACCACGGCCACACACACCACCATTCCCCTTCCTTCGTGGGCGGGGGGGGGGCTCCATGGCCACACACACCACCATTCCCCCTCCTTCGTGGGCGGGGGGGGGGGCTCCACGGCCACACACACCACCATTCCCCTTCCTTCGTGGGCGGGGGGGGGGGGGGGCTCCACGGCCACACACACCACCATTCCCCTTCCTTTGTGGGCGGGGGGGGGGGGAGCTCCACGGCCACACACACCACCATTCCCCTTCCTTCGTGGGCGGGGGGGGGGGGGCTTCACAGCCACACACACCACCATTCCCCTTCCTTCGTGGGCGGGGGGGGGGGGGGCTCCACGGCCACACACACCACCATTCCCCTTCCTTCGTGGGCGGGGGGGGGGGGCTCCACGGCCACACACACCACCATTCCCCTTCCTTCGTGGGCGGGGGGGGGGGGGGGCTCCACGGCCACACACACCACCATTCCCCTTCCTTTGTGGGCGGGGGGGGGGGGCTCAACGGCCACAAACACCACCATTCCCCTTCCTTCGTGGGCGGGGGGGGGGGGCTCCACGGCCACACACACCACCATTCCCCTTCCTTCGTGGGCGGGGGGGGGGGGGCTCCACGGCCACACACACCACCATTCCCCTTCCTTCGTGGGCGGGGGGGGGGCTTCACGGCCACACACACCACCATTCCCCTTCCTTCGTGGGCGGGGAGGGGGGGGGGCTCCATGGCCACACACCACCATTCCCCTTCCTTCGTGGGCGGGGGGGGGGCTCCATGGCCACACACACCACCATTCCCCCTCCTTCGTGGGCGGGGGGGGGGCTCCACGGCCACACACACCACCATTCCCCTTCCTTCGTGGGCGGCGGGGGGGGGGGGCTCCACGGCCACACACACCACCATTCCCCTTCCTTCGTGGGCGGGGGGGGGGGGGCTTCACGGCCACACACACCACCATTCCCCTTCCTTTGTGGGCGGGGGGGGGGGGCTTCACGGCCACACACACCACCATTCCCCTTCCTTCGTGGGCGGGGGGCGGGGGGGCTCCACGGCCACACACACCACCATTCCCCTTCCTTCGTGGGCGGGGGGGGGGGGGGCTCCACGGCCACACACACCACCATTCCCCTTCCTTTGTGGGCGGGGGGGGGGGGGGCTCCACGGCCACACACACCACCATTCCCCTTCCTTCGTGGGCGGGGGGGGGGGGCTCCACGGCCACACACACCACCATTCCCCTTCCTTCGTGGGCGGGGAGGGGGGGGGCTCCACGGCCACACACACCACCATTCCCCTTCCTTCGTGGGCGGGGGGGGGGGCTCCGAGGCCACACACACCACCATTCCCCTTCCTTCGTGGGCGGGGGGGGGGGGGCTCCACGGCCACACACACCACCATTCCCCTTCCTTCGTGGGCGGGGGGGGGGGGCTTCACGGCCACACACACCACCATTCCCCTTCCTTCGTGGGCGGGGGGGGGGGGCTCCACGGCCACACACACCACCATTCCCCTTCCTTCGTGGGCGGGGGCGGGGGGCTCCACGGCCACACACACCACCATTCCCCTGCCTTCGTGGGCGGGGGGGGGGGGGGCTCCACGGCCACACACACCACCATTCCCCTTCCTTCGTTGGCGGGGGCGGGGGGCTCCACGGCCACACACACCACCATTCCCCTTCCTTCGACCCCCTAAACACACAAACGGGCCAGGCCCTTGAGGCAATGCCAGTCTCTGGGGGGTGCTCCACGGCCACACACACCACCATTCCCCTTCCTTCGTCAGGTGCTCGTAGTACGGGGTCCGCCCCGTGCCCTGCAGGGCCTTGATGCGCCCCACGAGGGCCCGGCAGCCCCGGATCCCCTCCTTCTTGAGCACCGCCTTCACGTGGTCCCCGGTGCTCCACTGCGCCACCAACGCCTCCGGGTCATCCGGCGCCCCCGGCCGGTCCCCCTCCGCGGGCTGTGCAACGAGAAGGGGGGATCGCGTTGGACGGACCCACGGGCCATGGCTGTGCCCTCCGTGGGGGGACTTGGGAGAGGCCGGTGAGGGCCTTGCGGGTTGAGTGACAAGCCCAGTGATACTCATCCGGGGCTGTCCATTGGGAGCGATGAAAAAAAAATTCAAGAACGATGCAAAAAGTAAAAAAAAAGATTTGTGAACTGTGGCAGAATTGAGGGTGCCTGACGGCGGTTGATGGTGAAACCGACAGCGGTTGCTTGTTGGCCAGGGCAGACGATGTGGGGGAGAGAGAGAGAGCGAGCGAGCGAGAAGAGAGAGAGAGAGAGAGAGAGAGAGAGAGAAGGAGGGAGGACGGAAGGCAGAGAGGGATGGAAGACCACAGATGGGGGGGGGGGGGGCAAGTACCCCAAGGGGTACTCCGGCAGTTGTTTGGGGGGGGAGCAGGTCAGGGGGCACTCAGGCCCTTTAGCGGTGGACCTGGTGTCGTCTCGTCCGCCTGCAGGCGCCTCAGGGGAAGGGGCGAAGGGGGCAAAACGGAGGATGTTGGGCGGAGGAGGGGATGCCGGGGCCCGTTCCATGGGGACCATCAGGACACGGGGCATGTCAAGGCGGATGGGGGGACATGAGATGATGGGCCATCACCAGTGGCCTCCAGACAGGGCGCTTTTGAAGGAGGGGCATGGGACCCAACATCCCCCAAGGCCTTCAGGCCAAGTATTTGCACTACGTGTGCACTGCGTGGGCACTGCGTGCTTACTACGCACGCAGAGGCCGGGATACTCACCCAAGAATACCTGTCACCCGACTGGTTGCACAGCGAAGCAGCAAAGCCCACATGAGAATGACGAAACTGCCTTCAACTTGGTACTCCACTGTCCCTATGAACAAACCACTCAGCCTTGTAAAGTCCGCTTGTTTCGGTGCCCGTGGCTTCGCTCTTGGAAGCGGATGAGGTGTCCCTTGACTCGGAGCGCGGGGAATGCGTTGTCCGTGGTCTCTTGGGTGATGGGGACCGCGAATAGGGTGAAGGGGAGGGCGGTGGTGATTCTGAGCGTGGACGCTACACACTTGTTGATGGCGAGCAAGGACAGTGATTTGGTGGGGATGAAGGCCGTACCACAAACTCCTCAAGGTCCGCGGGCTATGTATGGCTACATCACCCCTGCCTTCTCGGGGTCCCAATAGTGGGGAGAGTTCAATATGGGGGATGGAAAATGGGTAAAAATGGTTGACATTGGGCAACAAAGGGTGACAAATCAAATGTGCCACATCCCAAATGCATAGGAAGATAGGAAGCTAAAAAAATCCCAATATGGAACCAAAAACTTGTCAAAAGGGGCCAAAAGTAGGGTCTGAATATTGGCCGACATTCAAAACCTCGCACTGCGTGTGCACTGCGTGCGCACTGCATGCATGGCATTCCCTCACTCCATTGCCCTTCCTCGTTGGCCCAAGCTGCACGAGGAAGACAAAAGGAGCCCTCCTGAGGGTACCCGGGCGTGCGGACGGGGCCCCATCCGACACAGGGGGGGAGGGGGGGGATGGGGGGATGTATGAGAAGGGGGGGCTCCTTCTAGGGTCCCTCTATGGCCCCCGCCGAAGGCGGGCGAAAGAAGTGTTAAGCTTGAATCCTCTTGGCACCGGAGCAAAATTTTGGCTGTCAGCCTCAAACATTGGAAGGGGAGGAGGGGGGGGGGGAGGGGGGTCTAAAGGGGGGGCACCCCCCTCGTCCTACGGTGTACGGCCCTTCTGATACATCCCTGGAGTCCCCTCTGTTCAACGAAGCAGTTCGTACCTCCCCCCCTCCCCCCCCCGCTCAAGCAAGTCCCTGGGGAGGGGGTCCAGGGGGGAGCCCCCCCCCCCGTGCCGGAACATACCCAATCCACAGGGAACAGAAAAATTATTGGAGAATCAACAACTCAGCACATGGAAATGTCGTGCTGTCCGCCGTAAGCAAAGGAAATTCATCATTGAATGTCAATTCAGGGTTCCCACATGTCACCAATACACAACAACTACAACAAAGCGGGACATTCATCATCTGATGCCAAATGACAGTGATCTTTCTTGTCAGTCAGAATTAGACTCACCTGAACTGGAGCCTCCATCGGTAGAGGAACTGGAACTGGAACCTGATGATGATAGAACCTGAGTCACTGCCTGAATGGAAGACATCAGACAAATTATCAGACAGTGCCTCATCATCCACTGACGCACGATCAGAGGGTACCTCAGCTTTTTGTGTTTTATGACCGGTGATCCTGATTTTAAACCTAAAATAGAGCAGCGCGTCAATTACGTCTTCGCGTTTTGCGCGTGGCAACGGTGGGACTGGGGAGCTGAAATACACTGACAACGAGCGTTGGGGCATGGTAGTCTGGAAAACAAGGGAGATGGAGCACACATGGAGCAATATGTACACAGTGTATGGCATGCGCCGAAGGCGCCGAATTTTTTTTTTCCATGCCTAAAAAATGTTCTCAAAACCCAGGTTTTCGGGTGCACTTGAGCTGAGGGGGGAGGGGGGGAGGGGGGAGGGGGTCCAGGGGGGAGCCCCCCCCCCCCCCCTGCCGGAATGAAAATTAAAGCAAGTCCCTGCCCCCCCGCCCCTCGGCCCCCCGCCCCAGACGGCCCGGGAGGCCTGCCTGCCCTCCCAGGATCTCAGTCCCCCCGCGTGATCGGGTTCCGCACTGCAGCATCCCTGAGCACGCGCTCTTGCGCCGGACGCACGTAGACATTCCAGGGCCCAGGACCCGATAGCGTGTGTTGTGCAGCGATGCCCCTCAAGGCTACGGTATCCCGTGTACACATATGTGCGAGTCACTCGATGTGGCCCCTGTTGGATCTGCGCGGTGCTGCATTCCTCGTCGCCGGGTGCCGGCCCTTCGCGCAACATCCGGATCGCTCGTAATTGACACATGCCCCACTTGGCAAGAGGCCCCATCGCTCGCGGATCAGATGGGCAGGCCAAACCTGAGCGGGGGCCGGGTCGCATTCCTCGCATTGTACTGGCGGATCCGATGGCATGCGTGCCGCGTGTCCTCGTGTTGCCCTGCACCTTCAGGTCCGTCACGGAGGCCCGTGCGGCCCTCTGGCCTCCTGATGGAGGTGGTGAAGAACGCCGGGCAAGGCATGCCAGGCGCCCCCAGCAACATCGTTGTTGCCAGGGAGCTTCGCAAGAACACGACACCGATGCGAACATGGGCATGCCCGAAGCGCTCGTGGGCGACACCGGGATGCCGCACAAATGCGGCACGGCACACCTTTAGGCCGTCTCCACTCCGTGGGGCATTACGCCACAAGCATCGGCCGATAAGATATGGAGCCAAAAAGCCCTAAAGCACAAAACAAGGACGTCTGGCAATGGACCACCAAACCAGGCACCACCGGGCCATGCGCTGGAAAGAAACTCCCACAGGCAACTTGTGGGCCACCAACGGTCGATGGTCAACGGACAGCATGTGGCAGGTGGTGTGGCAACGGGATTTAGCGACTTGCTGATGTCATGCTGCTCATGCCTTGATACCCACAAGCGTTTTACGGCATTGATTTCCGTGGCACATGGCGCACCCAACACCCTCCGAAGCCCCATGCATCAACCTCACCCAGAACAAAGCCGCCAGTGAAGCAGATGTGTTGCCCACAACATCCTGTTTCACATTTTACACCGAGGGGGAGGCAGCAGGGGGAACATTTGCTCTAAGGGTTAGTAGGAGACCATTCCGAAATTCGCAAAAGGTGGCGAGATGACCATGAGCTCTCAATTGCAAGTTTTTGTCAGAACCACAAGATAGTCATGGATAGCATAGCGATAAAGGACAAAATGCCTAACAAACTGCGTCTGGACATTACTGGCCCTTGCATGTTGTGCTGGAGTAGTCCTTGCAAAAACATTGAGCCACATCATCATTATCACCACACCCGACGTCCTCGTGGATAAAACGCGAGTGGCCATTACCCCATTACTCCGGCACATTTCACCGCCTTGAACACGCTTTCGAATACGCCTTGGACACCCCACGAACGTCTTCAAACACGTTGCTTATCGACATTCCTACGTTGACGCCAAGTACCACTTCAATACAACACCTTTCCTTGAAGTGGCAGTCGGCAAAGCACAAAACAGTCGCGTCTTCAAACAGGCGCCCCAACAAAGACCACTAGCATCCAATGGGGACTAGGGGATCCAGTTCGTCGTGGATCAGGGTGGTGGTCACCCCCGCCCCCCCAAATGGACCGGATCATGGATCAGGCTTGGATCCCTCCCCCCCCTTCCTACCCCCCCGAAATGGATAAAACCAAACAAATTTCCAAAAAGCCGCGGCGCGCCGCACATACTACCAGTAGCCCCAACCTCACCAATTCTTACACCAACCTTCCAATGTAGAGCCGCAATGCGCATGCACATACAAGAGCTGGGCACAACAAAGCAAATCCATACGAGTGACGCCTCCAAATTGGGCTACCCTGCTGCTTGCATGGGGGGAAACTATTGTGCAGCGATAATATTGTTGATCCACAATAGAGTCCTTAGTTCTTGAAACACAATGTTGTACCTGTGGTAGTGCTCCACAATCACAATGCTTCCAAACAGAGTTGCAAAGCATCTCACCATGTATTCACTCAGCTCCTTGAGTACCAGGATTTGTGCCTCACTATCCTGCAACTCCAACTTAGGTATGCCATTGGGAGGCCTCTAATTGGACCACATTCCAAATCAGACTCATTGATCTGCGTTCAAGGATGATCATAATCCTTCCGCCTTGTCACAGCTTGCCACTCAATTCCATGTGACCCACCGCATCTTGGAATTTCACTACTTTGGAACACCAGTTCAACAGTGTTTCTTCCCTAAGTAGGTCTTGGCAAAAGGGCGTCCCCAGGCGTCTCGTGCCTAGCACGCGGACCTCCATCTCCACAGCACACACGATCTCGGTTTCAATCCAACTAGGATGGGATGGGGTTCAAGGATCTTGCCTACATCAAGATGTACACCCCCTCTACCTTCCCTTCGATGGTGACAAAGGTGTTTCCCATGCCCGCAACACAAGCACAAGGGAATTTGCTGTCAGTCGGGAACAGCCGTCCACCTTCTTCCATTGACATCATAGATTACCTTCGCTGCCAATTCACATGAGTGTTCGTCCATCCAACTGTGTTGCCACCCCTACCACACATCCCATTTGTCTGGTCTCAACTACCACCCACACCTTTTGTTGTTTGTGTCTGACGAGATGTTTGAGTAGCCTTTCCACCTGCTCGAACTAGTTACCAGTCCACTCCACTATTCTTCCTTGTGAGTCATGGGCTTCATTTTGTCTTCCCGTCCATCGCATGAGGACCAGCAATGTGGTGGTGCCATCTGTTATCCTTTTGAGCCAGTTTGGACTGGGTACCACGTTGGTCCCCGACTTCCTTCATCATCATCTCGTGCGCCCTGCTCCCATTATCCCCCGCCTAGTACTCCCATGCTTGAACCTGCCACATTTCTTCCAGTAAACTGTTAGTCCTAGAACCCTTGCATCTGCCATAAAGTTGCTTGGACCACGCGCTAGCGCGCAATCAAACACACACACACACACACACACACACACACACACACATACACACTTGTGCAGGAACCAAACGAAAAGACCACTGTTGCTTATCACGAGCACTACGGATCAACTGGCACCAGGAACACCTCGTCAGGCCAATGAGCAATCAAAACAGCACAAAGCAAAATGCAAGCATTGAAACTGTCATGAAGTCATTAGGCCAGGCGCCTTTCTGCAGTGATACGGAGGACAGGGCATGGGAATGTCTGAAATCATCCGCATGGAGTCACGAGCAAATAATCCTGTACCCTGCATCTGTACCACTGGCGTGGGAGGGGAGGAGAATGGATCTAGACTACGCAGCCGCTCTTTCATGCCTAGGGAACCGTTAACTGCCTCGCGCACATATCCGCCTAGCGCGCATATCTGATGAGGGGACAGGACTCTGGAGACCAGCATAACCGCTGGCTCACACACACACAATGGCTGTGCTGGGGCGGAGAGACAAACCAGGAGACAGGTGTGCTCCACACACACACATACACACACTGATGACGCAAAAATGTACAAATATACACAAATATACACAAATATACAAAGCACATGTATGTGGATGTGCTATCTTTCTGTCTGAAATGCATCACCTCAACATCGAGTCGTGGTGCCTGTATTGACTTGTGGGACCTTACGTTAATTCATGCCTTTCAAAGGCTTTACCCACAGCTCAGCCCGACACCAGAACTAGATTAGTGGAACAGAGAGAAGAGATCTGGCATACCGCGTGTGCCAGACCGCGCGCCAGTAGGGGTGTTGAGGGTCTTGCGCTTGGAGGGTTGCAGAGGGTTGGCATTGGAGGCAGGAGGCAGAGTGCTGGAGAGGGTTGTACGGGGTTGTAGCGGGATCGGCAGCCTAAAGACCCCCGTGATGATCCCGACGACCTCGAGATCTCGTCGTCGTCTTCGTCGGGATGATCCCGACGACGACGACGACGACGAGATCTCGAGGTCGTCGGGATCATCTGGATTGTCGTTCAGGATCATCTGGATTGTCGTTCGGGATCCCGGTGACGATCGTCGTCGAGGGTCTTCGGGTCGCCAATCTCGCTACGTTGTCATCCCCTGAAGCACGCGGTCAGTCGCCATTGATGATGCTCCGTTGCTTCCTCGTCATTTGATCCTCAGCTGGACTCTCTCACCAATGGCAACACGCACTGGAGATCCGTTTGCAGGCAAACAGTCCGTGCATAATTGCACGGATGGAATGGAGATGAGCTGCGGAGCGACCACAATATAAACATGCAGGTGACAACGCCGTGTCCAGCTTAGGACATGCGTAGACCAATGCATACAGCCATAGACACAACGCGCGCAGCGAAGACGTATGGGGACATCTGCAGACATGCAGACGCACCGCAGCTGACAATACAACTGCAACTGCACAAACGGGCACACTGCCCACAGACACACACGTGTACGCCTGCAGATGCGCGCGTGCATGTGCATTGAACAAGACCCGTTGTTGACCCATGTTGGCCTGTGTGCACCTTTGTCGAACCGGGGGTTCTGCGGGTCTGCCCGTGGCCCCCGGAAAAAGCAAGCAGAACACTATTGTAGCACACCGTAAACTGCCTCTCTGCAAAACCGTGTGACAAGCGATCACCCAATCACATAGCATACAAAACGCCCTCCACCACAATGCGGTGGTGGATGTTGCTGCCTGTCATACTAAACCAGTCTGTGGGAGTTGGCTGATTCCGAACTACTTTGAAGTACTTCGCAGGTCCTCTGCAGCGGCATGGCACGTACCCCCGTATCGTACTGCTTGCAACCCTGCCCTTGTCCAAGAGCACCTCCCATGATGACAAATCGGGACTGCTGAAGACTTGGATGCGTTCACCAGCATTAATACGACAGCCACCTTCAATCTTGATACCGCGCACGTAAACAGCATGATGCGGCAGCATCCACACCTTGAGAGAGTAATCCTCTCCCAGATGCAGCAATGCATTTGCAATATCCTTTTGGTACGTGCCTGCTTCGGTGGGCATTGCGAAAGCAAGAGGGCGCAACGCCAGCGGTATGGTGTCCACGCTTGCCCGAAATAGGTTGAGCTCTTCCGTTGTTAAAGCCGCCAGCGGCGCATACTGCTGCAGCAAGTTGGGCAGCTGCTCCATGTTGACTACTGAGGCTGGGTTTTTGGCCCAATCCAGCATGTGCATGGTGAGGTTGAAAGTGGTGATGCGGAGCATTGGCATTGCTAGCACCTGTTGGGGGTCAAAACAAAAGGGCTGAAAGGGCGTGTGCATCGGCCCAGACTTCCCTGCAGAGGGTCGCCGGGAGCAAATACAAGGGGGGGGGGGATTTCGCACTGGGATTTTTTCGCACGAGAAAATTTCGCACCGAGTTTATTTCGCACAGTGGCCTGAAAATCCCGCGGGAAATTCTATTGCCTTCGGCAGTGCACCTCGAAGAGAGGCTGACAGTCAGCCAATCAGTCAGTTAGACAGGCCAGCAGTCAGTCAGACAGAAACACACAGTTTGGGTTTTTTGTCAGTGGTGGACACGGGTCCAGGCAGTGGGGAAACCCGTTGGTCTCAGGACAAGCAGTGGCCCAATGGTAATGCAGGCCGCTGCAGACTTTTTGGTCGGCGGTTCGAACCCCGGTCGGGCGAAAAGGGCGACGGTGACCCCCAAAAAGGGGGGTATACGACGCCCGCGCCTGCGCTTGATCTAACAACCTCTCTTCGAGGTGATTTCGCACCCTTCCAACATCGTATTGTTTACTACTGGGCAGTTCCTGCGTTGCACTGCCAAATTCCGGCGGGTTCCAGGATTGTTTTGCGAATTTCCAGGAGCTTCCAGGTGGGCATTCTTCATTTTCAGGGCGTTCCTGCATGACCTGGATCTCAATCCCATGCCCCAAACACACCTTCCTTTTGGTTATTGTGCAGCTACAAACATACGGACACCAAAAACCTCTCTCAATTTTTGAAAAAATTTTCACCCCGTAGGCTCTATGTGATTCTTGAGCGATAGTGTGTCAGCGACGGTGAGTGCTCAAGTATGTGGTAGCGGTCTTACAAAATAATAACTTTGCTTCAATTCCCCCTGTCTGCAACTTTAGCACTAGTCTTGCAGTGGTAAACCTGATGGGAAAATACTTTTTTCTTGCACAAACAAAGCCTCCCACCCTTGCAAGTCTTAACACCCGGGGCCCTGGAAAGAAAACAGTTGAAGAACTGTTGGACTGAAAACAGTTGAAGAACTGTTTGCCTCGATACCACTCAGGCCATGATACAATATGTTTGGGCTGCAAAGCAAGTTGCAGAACTGTTTGATAAAAGATCACTTCAAATTCGAAAAAAAAGGTTGGACTGAAGAAAACAGAGAGGACCCAAATGGCACTACTTGCGTGCCTCCTTTCTGTGCCGGTTCTTGTGCAAATCCATAAACCAAGAGGCATCCAATGGCCTTACTGGCCTTAATGACCTCTGAAAGCAAAGCAAGGTGCAGAATGGGGCATGATACAGGGAAGAGGGGGGGTGAGCAGCGAGTGGGCCAGAAGCCCACGGAAGAGGGGGGGGGGGGCAAGGAGCAGTGGGACACACACAGCATCCCTCCCGCGAATCCGGTGAATCCCCAGTGGCTAAATTTTGCACCGAGTTTATTTCGCACAGCGGCCTGAAAATTGAGTGGGAAAGTTCGCACACATTTGATATACGAAATTTCCCACAACGAAATATTCCCCCCATGAAATCCCCCCCCCCCCTGTAAACAAGCATTCCGGTGCCAGGAGGGGCTGCAGGCACCGGAACCAAAAGCGTCCTCTATGACGAAGGAAGGAGGGAGGGAGGGAGGATTTTTGTGGTTGGTAACCGTTGACAAAATTTTCATTCTGGCGCCTTTGGCACCAATTGAAATAATGTTACCTGTCGATTGAGCCCTTTTTTGGGGGCTCTATTAACCCCCCCCCCCCCCAGGTTGAAAACCCGACTTCCCCTATGCACGGACAGACACTGGTTGTGGGCCGACTGAGGGTGTTTCGCGATAGACCAATGGCGTTCGTGGGCTCACTGGGTGCGGTTGTGAGCCAACCGACGGTGGTTGGGAGGTGAACCGATGGCGGTCAGACTCGATGTTCGTTTGTTTGGCGACAATGGAAACAAACTCCGGGTGTCAACTGAAAAACGCACGCTTGCAACGTCTCCCGATTGACCAATGGCCCACACCAACAAATACCAGAAACTTGTGAGGACATATGCGGCATATATTGTGGGAGCACGGCAAGTTCGTGGACTTGCAACAAATAGCCTCGTGTTTTGCGTCAAAGCACGGAAAGCACGGCCGTGCAAATCCCTGCAACCCTTCATCACCATGCGTGACCACCGACACCTCAACCCCCCGCCAGTGATGGATCTAATTGGGGGGGTGGGTGTCCCTCCCTCCCCCCCCCCCCCGTTTTGTGACGAGGCGTCACAATACGCGTCACAAAAAAACCCGGTCACAGCCTTTTGGGTGTCACAATATTTTCAGAAAAGCTGTTTTCCCACTATGGCCTATTGTATTTTTTGTGACATGTCACAATTCACTACCCCCCCCCCCCCACCCCCACCCCCTGAGTGGCGCACAAATTAGATCCATCACTGCCCCCCGCCCCCCCCCCCCAGGGCACTCCAACGCTACAGGTCCAGGCCATGGCTTAGCGACCCTGGGGGGGGGGGGGCGGACCTGGGCCGTGCTGACCCACCCACCCACACCACATTGGAAAAATTTTCCTCAGGGAAAAAAACGAAATCTATCACAGGGGCCCGAAATTGGAGGTCAATATTAGGTACACAAAAATTTTTTTGGCCCCCCCCCCCCACCCCAGGGCTCCACCCCAGGGTGGGGTGGAACCCTCTCTAAGCTGTGGCCTGCACAGGTCACACTTGACCGACACCTCACCCCCTTGCAATGCAACCCTACCTCCTCCATCTCCTCCATCGTCAGCACGATGGCTCTGGGCAATGCATCCTTCGCCCGGCGACGGATCATCTCCAAGCACCGCTCTCGGAGGTCATCCCAGAGAGCAAGCCCACAGCTGTCTATCCCCCGCAGCACTTCGCAGCTGTTTTGCGGCTTCAATAGCTTCACAAAATGGCTGACACACAGCTCCCGCAGGCGCACGACGGCGTATTTGTCCGCGAGTGCTGTGACCTCCACAAAGACAGTGGGCTCGTCGTTGGGGATGTTGAGGGTTCCGGAGTACAGGAACCGCAGGAAACTTTCGACCGCTGATGCGGAGAAATCAATGATCTCAATTGTCCCATGGGCCGCCTCAAGCCATTCGGGCCTGAGCATGGCTGCAAAGACGTCGGACCAGGCTGCAAGGAGCGTGGACCACACGCGGAAGGTGCACACCGGTTGTGGGTCTGGTGCGGTAGACTTCACAACGATCTGCCAGTCCCCGTCATGGTCAAAGCACGCAGAGAACTTCTCTGCAGCACTAGAAGTGTCGGATAGCATTGCCAATCTGAAGAAGTGGAGGGCGGGTGGGAACGCAGCACCACTCAGAGGCATTGATGCATCGACTTCTTCACCCCTGAGCAATGGAAATTCTAGACGCTTGACACGATGGAGATCCAAGCAACCAAAGAGCATTCACATAATGGAGACCCAAGCCGGTTCACACAACGGCGATTCAAGGCGGTTCACACAATGGCATCTCAAGATGGTTGATACCATGGAGATCCAAGCCAATTCCCACAACGGAGGCCCAAAGCGCTTCCTAGGCGGTTCATACAATGGAGATCCAACGCGGCTCACACAACGGAGATCCAAAGCGGTTCACACAATGGAGATCCAAGACGATTCACAATTGAAATCCGAGCCAGTTCACCCAACGATGGTCCAAAGCGGTTCACACAACGGAGATGCAAAACGGGTTAAACAATGGAGATCCCAGACGGTTCACACTATGGAGGTCCAAGGCAGTTTCTAGGCGGTTCACACAATGGAGATCCAAAACCGATTCACACAATGGAGTCCAAAACGGTTCACACAATGCACGTCCACGGCAGTCTCTTGGTGGTTCACACAATGGGCATCCGTCTTGGCCAACTCACAAGAGCACGCTCAGCACCAGCACAACTCCTCAGTCAATACACAATATTGCTCATGAGAAGCTGGGTCAGAAACTTATTCGACACACAGGCAAAGGGTGTTGATCGTGCCATCTCGCTTTGGCAAAACTGCTTGATGCATATGTGCAAATATGTGCACTGCAATCATGCATCCATCCCACTTCCTCATGTGTTCCCACACAGCATGAGGTTAGTACTATCACTGAGCATGGTCTGGGACTTGAAGTCTTACCTACATGTGCACATGCAATCATTTCAGGGACCAGAAAAAGCATAGCAAAGCAAATGAAACACGACAGCCCTCCCTTACCCGTTGTCAGAAATAATTTGAGAAGAAGGGCCCATGTCTCGAATTGCATTTCGAAGGTGAGGATTCACCAACATACAACAATAGCAACAAAGCAAAAGCAGAATCTCAAAAGGCCATGACCCTGTCGAATGTAGCATTGGTAGAGTGTCGTAGGTCCACAATTCAACACAATGAAACAAGCACAGGCTCTACTGTGTTACAAACACATAATCTGAAAATGTAGTGTGAGGCTGCAAAATCGATTTTCGCCTAGACTCAGGCATTACATGCACATCATATGATGGTGGAAATGCTTGTGCGTACGTGCAAGTGTAGGTGCATGTGCAAATGTACGTGACATGCGTAAAGCACACACATGTGTCATCCACTAGCCCCCGTGGCATTCATAGGAAAGGCAGGTTTCTCTACTTTTGTATCTTTGAGCTCATCAGAAATGGACATGTTATCAGTGCATGTCCGGGGTTCATGTCTCGTTGGCCCCCGAGTTGGGAGCTCTGGCCATGGACCACCAATACAGTGTCTCGAGGCGTTCAATGCGTGCAAAATTAACAGCAAGCAGTGTGCGCGCGTTCAAAATGAATTTTCTTTCTGTGCACATGAGCACATGCACATCCTCTGCCAGCATGTATTGTACAACGATACTCCAAGCATTCACAGGCAGGAGGCCCCCTATGGACCTCCAATTGTCCCTTGGATGCCGGTCTCTCTTCTACCTTTACGTTCCATCTTTCTCCAAAACTTCGAATTGATCCTCAGGTACCCTTGTCAATGGCAACGGCAAGCAATGCACAAATGTGCATTCTTCATTGATGTAATTCGTCTTTGCGTGCTATTGGTGTATTTGCCCATGGTTGTGATATCCCAATCCCGGCATGCAAGACAAACATGCAGCCAAAGGATAAGAGGGCCGCGAAGTTGATCAAATGTTCCGGCGACGCAAAAAGAATGCACATCTACCATGAACAAACGGCGACAAAAGTGGGAATGGATTGCGGATCGTTGTGGCTTCCTCCCTTTTCCTCCCTTGGCCACGTTATTTGCTTGTTGCACAAGAAACATGAACCTTGAGCAGGGTCGCTCCAGGGGCGGGGGGGGGGGGGACCTTTTGTTTTTACCCGTGTGCGCTTGTGGGCAGGGATATCATAAACCTAACGAGCAACAAACAAAAGACGTGATCACATGCACCACCCTGTTGCGAAAGAGTAGGCGCAGCTAGCACTCACGTGCGCGTTCCTCTCTCGTTCTTTTATTTACACACAGATCTGGGGTTTCTGCTTCTTATCTGCCTTCGGCGCTCGTTGCTGCTGCATCGTGTTCTTGTGTGCATGCACATGTACACAGTTTGTCGTGTGTCTACGTGCCATAAAAAAGTTGAGGAACAGTTGTGGACTGTCCTCACGGCACACCTTTCCCTGCACCCTAGTGTGGGCCCGATGGTGAACAAGGCACCTATGAATGCTGTCTTTTTCTGCGGCTTTGGGCGCAAGCCATTTTCTGATGATTTGATGCTACGTTGCTTGCCCAATCCCCAAAGACGAGTCCGTGTGTGCATTACTTGTGATCGTCAAACGCGCGTAACGCACACACACATGGGTGCATGCGCGTGCATGATTGGGACCAGACCCATGAGAACGCATGAGAATGGACATGCCCGAGAACATGCAGCAAAGAGTGAAAGAACCCATGTCACCCATGCACTACAACTTGGTATTCATGTCAACTTGAACTCAAAGTTTGCTGCCTCGTTTGCCGTGCCAACTACGTACATCCTTACCTTTGCATTTTGCCAATGGCATCTATCCATCGTTGACTCGGTGTGCCGTGTAAACCTGTTTGGACAACTTTGGTGAGTTGGTCGGGTTTTCGTTGCCATGGAAACTTGAAACTCGTTGTTTTCTCACCATTTTCGAACACCAATTGCGCCGACCAAGGGTGTGACATATGCCACATGTAAAGCATGCATCTACCTCGGGCATGTGGACTGTAATTTTGATGGTTCGTACCAACACAATGCTTTCGGTTCAAATGGACGGGCATTTTTTGACACCTTTGATTTTCGGGTGACACTATAAAAGCTTAGCAACAAGTTGATTGCACCTACATGTAAGAAAAGTTTTTTCTTCCCCCCCGATGTCTCATCATATCAACCGACGTCGTATGAACACATCAACACCTTTGTATTTGTGCGCTTTTGTGATGGGTCGGGGTATCTATTGAACGATTTATTTCTAGAATTCTTAGCAATAAATGTCATGAACCAACGTCATCATTCTGTTTTACCCAAAGTAGTTTGAAATTTGAGGTTTGGAAGTGGAAGTTTGAAAACAGTTGAGCTCTTCAGGTTCTCGTGGGGCCGCATTTCAACTTGGCCTTTGGCTTTGCAATGGCCCCGTAGAGGACTATCATCAGGGATGCATGTCAACCCCACGCTGTGTGTTTCTGACAACAAGTATGTTCACAATGGCAATGTCGGAGCAATCAGTGTAGAAGGTGGCTCACTGGCTCATTTGAGACGTGAATAGGAGCCCCTTGGAAGCCCAACCCAACCCGATAGATGGCCCTTTGGAAAAGGCCCAAACTGATTTGAAAAGCGTGTGTACGACTTGACCATTTTTTCCAACGTAGCTTGGGTCTGTGCGACAAATCGCCCCTTCCCCGCTTTTGGCACCTGAAGCGGCTCCGTTTTGGGGCGATTTCCATTTTTCAGCAAATGGAATGTCCAACTGGTCCGCGTCGACGGGTGGGTTGCTTGGCACACAAGAGCAACCCATAGCTCCCTGGCATGAGCACAGAACGAAAAACAAAACATCCACACCTTGTTCATGCTGAACAACACCAACATGCTGTGTGTGCTACGGGGCTTTTGGCTCATCCTGGGGTGCATGGCATTACAAGTCGGCACGCCATCTTCCCGGGCTGAACCCGCGTAGTTTTGCACATTAAATGGGCTGTCTAACAGAACACCCACCCCGTGAGTTGAAGCGGAGCGTCGCAAATCATTGCTACCACAAAGCTTGGCGAGGAAACCTTTGGGCACCATCTAGTACAAGGGCAAGCACCCTTGGTTTGGTGGCCTGGTGCCTCAACAAGCACACTTATGGAAATGAGGGAACAAATCGTTGGGTGAGCACCGAAAACAAGAACTTGGTGGGCAGATTGGTCCCAAGGCTTTCCAAATGGCAATGTCACACCCAAGGAGCCTAGGTGATGTACTACACTCCTTACCTGGCTCCACATGCACGTCAACAATGTTGAGTTGCATCAGTTTTGGTGCTCCACAACTGAACAGCACATGCAACACAACAATGGCACGCAGCACAACAACAAAAAAAAACTGATCAACAAGGTGTTGGATCAGTTCCATCTAATCTTTCAAGTGCAAAGACACTTTCATCATAATTTTACTTCAATGCCATGTCTTAGTCATTGCACTTCAATGGCAGTTCGGAGCTTCTTCGGTCAAAAAACATTTGTGCTAAAATCTTTTGACACACCGGCCCATATCTCTTTTGGTGTTCCGGTGCTAGGCGTGTGCAGTAGTCCCTCAGGGGGTCCACAGTCACAAGCGCGCATGGACAATGGGTCCAAAGATTCTGTTTTGCCACATCTCGGCACGTGTTCGTACCACATGTGAATGGTACTTTTCCCGAAGGTCCACCAGATGCTAATCGCCAAGAAGAAGCACATAAGTTTGCGCAATTAGGGAGACGAATGCTGTTCTTTTTTATCATTGGGTCACAACATTCGTAAATTATAACCATTGGTAGCGCAAAATCGGGAAAAGAAGACAAGCTTGGGGAAGGGGAAATTTTCCTCACGTGTCTTCATGTGTCCAAATAGCATTTCTATTACATAATCGTTCCCATCTAACATTTATCGGCCTGAAAACTCGGCCCCCCAGGAGCGAAGATGGGTACGATTATTTAAAAGTGTTAGATAGAGAGGCGAGTTTTCAAGACGATAATCGTTAGATGAATATCAGCGGCATCTAGCCCCTAGCTCATTGTGGCAAGCCCCGAGTGTAAGGTTGCAACCAAGGGGAGGAAACGGCAGGGAGCAAGCACGGGCAACAAGACATGGGGGAATGCGGTACTGACTTTGAGTATAAACTGAGTTATCACTCTACTTGTGGTGATGGGTACCGGTCTCTTTCAACCGGAATCGAATGTGTGGCATTCCCATAATGACATGGTTGCCAAGCAAAATGGATGGTCAATAGTCAAATTACTCGCGACAACAAGGACCCACCATCGTCCACTTTCATGGCAGAAGTAGACGAGGTGGCATAAAAGCAAGACTCATGGTAAGGTGCATTTGCACACTTTGCACTGAATGCGGGCACCACCACGCAAGGGTCGCCAAACAAAAATCTCGCGCGAACACTTGGAGCACGTATTCTCCTGTTGCACATGCCTTGAAGGATACCGTGGGCGACGCATTCGCTTGAATGGTTGCGGTACATTGGAGAAATCCTGATTGACTGCGGCTCCCAAGTCGCGGTCCTATAAATTTCACGGGCTTCCTCGAGGGAACGCTTGAGGGAGGGCTGCGTGAGAGGCCGTTCATCATAATCCCACTCACTATCATCCTCATTCAAAGACTCTGCCGAGTTCTCCTCCCCAAGGAGATCTACAGACACACCACTCAAAGACCCCAAGGATGAGCGAATAGAAGCAGGTGAGGCATGGTGGTGGGGGCAAAGTCGCATCAAGCATGTTCTCCATTCTTTTTGACATGGTGGCTAAAAATGAAATAGCAAAGGTGGCCCACATGGTTCAACAACATTGTGGGTGGTGTTGCGTGCTTTTTTGAATTTGAGAGATAATTTCCCCCATCTAACAGTTTTAGCAATTTTCAGGCCGATAAATGTTAGATGGACCGCGAGATTCATCTAACGATTATCGTCCTGAAAAAACTCGCCTCCATCTAACACTTTTAAGGAATATTCCTTTGCAGAGTTTGGAACGTTGTAAAAAGCATCCATTGTGATTGCGGTTGTGCGTTGCCTCCCGACAATTTGAGGCAACTGAACACCACCCGAACACCTAAAGCATGGCCAGACTTCAGGAGTTGTAACCAAAAAAGTTGACACATTCACATTGAACTATGGAAATTTTGAGTTTTCGCAGTGGTGAGTAGCGATATGTCACAATATGTCTCACCAACCGTGTTTGTTGGTCAGATTTGTGATTACAAAATTCCATCTCAGCCACCTTGCGACACGTGAAAGTCTTAACCGTTGCGACTTCCCTTCCCACGCTGTGAACATGACCAATGTCAAACATGTTGACACACCCACAGAGCTTTTGTGCCACATCAATGCCTCATTTCTCCTGCACAGGTGACCGTGGATTTCAATCTTGTCTGTGTTTGCAAGGTCCTTAGCACAAGCGTGTGCATGGTATCGTACGGTGTTGTCAAGAGGTCTCTTCGGACAGAAGTGGAAAGTCGAAAAGTACACTTTAAGAGACCCAGTTGCAAAAAGATACAAAGTTGAACCCCAACCAAAGCCCAAGCCCTATTGTGACAAGATACTTGTAACCGGATGCTCCGACATTGACTGTTGTGGGTATCATCTCATAAACTTCAAGAAACGGGCCTTCAAATGACATATATAGCCTCGGTGAACACTAACATTAGTGCCTCAGCCCTAGGCCAACACTTAGCACCATGGAGCGATTGCGTTCATCCATACACAAGGTAATGCAATGATGTCATGATGTCACCAAATGATGTCATCATCACCCACAGAACGGTCTTTTTTGGGTTAAAAAATTAAAACAGACAAAAGTGGGCTTGTTGCGTGCGGCTTGTTTCGGTGGGTCCAGAAATAGGTCACAACAAGCTCTAGAATGACAATATAAGAGACCCACTTGAAAAAGTACACTTTAAGAGACCCAAGGCTTCGGCTCCGCGTAAAAAAATCAAGAGACCCGGGTCTACTGTCGGGGGGGGGGGGGGGGAGTATGCTTGAAGAGGCAACATGCGAGTGCACGAAACGAAAGCATTCTCCAACGATTGTGACCTACAAGCGCGAATAGTTTACAGGGCCGAGTGCTCTATCTCACTATGCTTGGTTGCTAGCTATTGGTTTCTACAATTTGTTTTGGTATAGTGTTGCCATCCATCGCTACCTCCATGGACCTAAGTAACCTGTGGTTCACGGTGTGTGTATGGTGTGTGTATGTGTGCACATGTACATTCATGGTACAATACATGATGCACGCAAGACGTTATTCACCGCATACAATCACCCGGGTATAGAGGACGATGCGGTTATGGAAGCACAACGCACACAAAGTCGGTAATGCATCAAATGGCAAGCACGGCGAGAAACGGTGCACAAGAACAGCTGCTCACAAATGCATTAATAGGCTGAAACCAGCGTGAAAGACACAGTGGGACGGTCGGTCACAAATCTTCAGAACGAATCATTGTTTACCACAGCCCCATGCATAGCTCATGCTAATTCTAACCTCACACCTTTCGCTGTTCCAAAGACTCGCTCAACATAGCAGATGTCCACGTTAGTAGACAGACATTCAATCACACATTAAAACCATTGACCACCAATGCCAGCATGCACCTACAGTACGCATGGTAGGCCAGTCAGAAAGCACCTCTGTAGAACTCGACCCGGATGGTTCCAAAAATTCAGTACTTCCTTAAAACTGCTAAATATGTTCAAAAATTATTGAAATACCTGCAGGAACAAGAGTTCACTTCACGATCCCACTTTGGAACAGGCGATTCTGGGAGCGGTGGTTTTTGACTGGCGCCACGGGTCGCATGTGCGCTTCAGCACCAGGACGGCATTACCTCCACCTGGGGGGGGCCGTCGCCTTAAGGCGACTTACGAAATCATTGCGTCGCCTTAAGGCGCCTTATGGCGACTTAAGGCGCCGCGGCGCCGGAATAAGGGCGCTGACAGCGCGCGCGCCGCCGCCGCAAAACAATAAGCCGCCAGCAGCGGTGACGGTATGCAGACTGCGGCCCTAGCAGACTGCGAAAGACTGCGCACGAACATGCGACACGCATAACTGAAAAAACCACCGCAACTGACAGAAAGGTATGAATTTTATGTTGTTGTTCTAATTAGTTCGAATTTCACCTTCTGATCACTCTGTCACTTATTATTAATTACTGACAGATGTGTGATTGGCGAGCGTTGCCCTTTACTTCGCTGTTTTGAACGCGTTTAGCGCTGTGCGCAAATCGACTCCCTCCCCCTCAATTTCAACTCCCTCCAAGTGAATATCCACTCCCTTCTACTCAATTTCTACTCCCTCCAAGTGAAATATATACATATATATATACAAATACATGTATGTACATCTATATATATATATATATATATATATATATATATATAGATGTAGATATGTAGATATATATATATATATACGCATACATACACACACATCCACACACACACATACATACATACATATATATATATATATATATATATATATGTATATACCGCTCTCTCCCATCGCCGGCGACTGTGCCAAGGAAGCGCCGCCGCCGCAAAACGAGCAGTCGCCGGCAGAGTTCGTACCAACGCTCTCTCCCATCGCAGGCAACTGTCCTGACCGCTCGACCAATCAGGCTGCGGACGATTGTATATTTGGATTTCATAGCGCTTGGACCTCACAGAGAAAAAATTTTAAAAAAAGCGACCGAGGCGAATGCACAGATTCGCCCCTGTCCAACGTACAAAGACCAAATCACCTTGGTTTTCATTGCAAGACATGCATGCAGAGGTACAGAATGACAGATGAGTAGATGTAACCATGTAGCCACCCCAAAACACCAAGAATGAACCCGCCCCAATGACAAATGCCAAAAAATAGTACGACAACCCTAACCCTAGCCCTAACCCTAGCCCTAACCCTACCCTAACGTGGAGGGGACACCTCCAAGTTGATTGGAAGACTTGAATCTATGCATAAGATGAATAAGGCACCTATGAAGAGACATGGAAAACAACAAAACTCGCACCAATTGGAATAAGGAAATGCGCACTCATTCAACCGGAGCCCATGTTTTGGAGTTGAGCATGCAACAACACGGAACGCTCCACCAAGCCATTCCAATGTTGCAGCTGCTGCGGAGAAAGCACGGCAAAGGTTGCATGTTGGGTATATTGTTGAATAGGGCACATGCCGCATACTTTTCAATATTTCGGTATCTGCCGTGAATGAAATTGTGCACGCTGCATTTGCCAGGAACCTTTTCTTGTACTCCTTGAACTGCATTTCGCATCGTGTGGCATCTTCATCGTAGCGGGGACCAAGTTGGAAACAAAATTCTCGGAATGATTGCCCCGACAGAACCGCATCCTGCAACCAGTTCATGACATCAAAACTGATCCCAAATTCGTCGAGGATGAGGTACGGAAAGTACGTAGCCGCGAGCTTGCTGAGTTTGCTTCGATGAGCCACACAAGTCTTCACTACGCATTGCTTGTTGGGGCAAACGTAGTTGAAGCTGAATAGCAAGTGAGCGGATTGGAGTCCATATAGGCGGAATGTACGGTGGTACCAGCTATCGGTGTTGGTGTCTCTTTTCAGCTCGCTGTTGCATTGCGTACACCAGCACGATGTTCCCATTTGGCCAATCGGGTCGAAGCAAACAACAGCCGGAAGGCAGAAACTCTCCAAGCTGCGTCCCCATGTACGTGTCACCACAGGGTACGGAGTATTCTTTCCAAGTGTACTACGCACACGGCGAAGAGCATCAAGACCACTTGGACTGATCTTGTACCCTTCCTTGGCTCCAGTCTTACCCCCAACGGCCAATACGGAAAGTACACCACAGGTTGCAATTAATAAGATCTTGAGTATCATTTTGGCACCTATTATTATTAAGTATTGGTTAAATGAAGGTTTAAATTTAATTTGGTTGTGTAAGGTTAACTTAAATTATGTCGTTACAAGGTACATGAAGTTTTACACTTAAATTTTTGCACATAGCTACAAGCGAAGTCAACAGGTGGTTGACAGTTTTGCTGTAGTTTTGATGGTGGTATTGAGCCTGGCGTAGGTTCGATTCCTGATTCGAGCATCAGTGCTGGATCGCTCGCCGATCGCAGCGATCGGCGCCGATCGCTGCCATCAGCGGAGCGATCGCTGCCATCAGCAGAGCGATCTGACAATTGTTCCCAGAGGGATTCGAACCTTAAGTTATAAAATTGCAGCGCCGACTGTGACGCCCTTCAGCGCCGGCGCCTCATCGACTGTCCAGTCATCCCAAAAATTCCCCCACCCAGCTGTTCCGCCGGGAGCCCCACCCAGCGCTTCATCATCATTCACCCCCTCCAGGTGGAGGCCTTGCCACCAGGACAGTTGCAGTGGCACTACCACAGTTCAGAAGATAATTCGCGGTGCTGAAAGGCAAGGCATACTTTACCCAACCTTTTGTCAAGGCTACAACCTCAGCAAAACAAAACACACTGTGTACTGTTGTTACAAAGTGATTTACATTAACAGCGCCCGATTCCGGCTGCATTATTATTTTTTAAATTTCCCCCCCCCTTATGCAGTGCTGAGCATTATTATTTACTTTACATTTACATTAACATTATACAGATTGTGTGCGCGCTCTGCTGAGAGGCAGTACCCTAGCGGCGAGCGCGCTCGGGTACGACTTGGCAGACATTGGTTCGATTCCTGGTACTTGCACGGTACGTAGAGCTGGTATGCACTTTTTTTTAAAATTTTCAGCAGCGATCGCCGATCGGCGCCCATTTTCAGCAGCGATCGGCGCAGCGGCCTGCAGGGATCGGAGCGATAGCAGAGCACAGTTCTGCGCAGCAACAGACTTCAATTTGCGACTTTCGTGTTTTGGACTATTATTACATTGGGAATGGTATTTCTTGTTTCGTTTTTTAAAGAATTTCACAATGATGAGTTTGGGTTCATAATGAAAATAAATCTCCTACCATGGCTACCATGGCTACCATGGCTACCATGGGAGATGGGGAGGGTGACGGGGTAGAGGTAACGGATGATGAAAGGGACACTGTTTTGCCGGATCCTTTGGTCGAGTGCTTCACTCGGTCAGGGAGGCGCGTCAAGCGACCCAAGAGGGACTAGCACGGTGACAATACTTTAGTCATACTTCAGATCAGTGTTGCTTTGGTGTACTGCTTGTCTTATGTGCCTTCCAGAGGGTGAGAGGGAGTCCACATGGGGCGCCGAAGGCGCCGAAGCAAAAATTGAGAAAAACATTCAATTACATTATCCGAGACCCCCGTCCATTAAAAAATAACATTTTACATTATCCATTTTTTGGCCACATTATTCTTTTTTAACATTTACATTTTACATTTTCGTTTTTCGTTGACGTTATTATACTGTAAATCACTTTGTAACCACAGTATTTACCAAACCAAAGAGAGAAAAAGTCCCACACCCTCCCACTCCAGCTCCTTCTCTCCAGGGGATATCACGGGGCAACTCAGGATCTCACTGGCAATGCGGGTAAGACCGAGTCCCCGTCGCCTAGCGACGACAGGTCACCGTCCGTTCGAAGAGACCGTGCCTGTTTCTGCCACTCATAGATCATATGCAGGGGGAAAAAATGCTGCATCTCCCAGAAATCATATAACCGCCTGAGGCGTGCCTTCCACCACGACCCTGGGACACGTCGGTGGACCAACCCCCACACCATTGACCGGCAATTCAGGAGGACGTCCTCAGAGTTCCAGGCGTACCACACGCATTTTGGGAAGATCGCAGGGAGCAGTGAGTGCCAAACTAACCTCGCATTAGGGGACAGGGGATCAACCCACTTGCTCCATTCGAGGTCGCTCGTGTCGTCAGACCCGTCGAGGTCGGACAGCGACAAGCATACCCCTTTCCGTAACATCGATATACGCTGTGGGAGGACACGGAGTAGGCATTCCCCCCAATTCACACTACCCTGTGGGTGCGGTTCCCACTTAAGCGGGATGCCGTAGGCGGATCGGAGAAAGCACGCTACCCCAAACTCGACCCAAGGGCGAATGTGAGGGGGTATTCGGGACATCAACAGATAAATGTTATCCCTGTACCTGCCCATTAGCACAAAGGGTAGAGAGGGGCCATCCATAGGGGAGTCAGAGGTGCACCAGGGTGGGGGGTTTCGTAACTCTCCAACAATGCCTTTGAGAATCTCGAAGCCTTTTAGGTGCTCTCCGACTTTGTGTTTATCTCTTTGTGGGGTGTACTGCAGGATTGTACTCAGTCGTCCCGCCGGCGCACCGTCCCATGGCGTGGACTTAACCAGAAAGATAGGGACGTCGCCCACCTGTAGTACAGCCACCAGAGATTCCACTGGGGCCCACCACCCACGAAAGCCATTGGAATGTAGCTGCTCCCACGACACAAGGTGGGGGAGTCTCGCTCGCATTATACCTTCACAAACCGTCATCTCTGGGCCATTCACCGGGGAAGCAGAAAAATCTGTAGGCCCGGTCACAAAGCCCTGCACTGACGGAGCCGGCAGAAGCTGTGAGGGGCATTGGGTATGCGGGGGCAGAAACTGGCGTCCAGGAGGAGAGTTGGTGGCTATACACTGATTCCAGGCACTTTCAAAATTGGTCCGCACGCTCTGCTCACCCATCAGTTGGGTGTGTTCCTTCCACAGAGCCCAGAGCTCGGCGAGCTGGGCTGAAATAAAACCCCCAATAGGGACCCCCTTCCCTCCCTGGCGGAGTATTAGACTACCCAAGACAAACAATACATTCTGCTGCAAATCGAATTTCACAAACCTGGTGAGGTGGTCATCATTTATCACTGTGAACTGGCGATCAGCCGACTTTCTGAGGCCGTCCAGGCACTTAGCCTCTTTCGGCACTTTAAGCATCTGCACACCCAAACGCAGGGGCACGCTGCTGACTTACATATATAGTTGTCCCTGCTCATCTGGGGATGCGCAACCATCCGATCTATGGTGTGGTGGTCAGCAGATCGGTTGCAGTGGGTTGCAGTGCTCCGAGTTAAAAGTTTTCAAATTCAAATGCAATGTCACTTACAGCTTCTGGTGACAGCGGAACAACGTTAATTACTCTACTCATTGTGATACACCTAGGTATTTTTGTGCTCCACGTGAGTAGAAACTACTGTAAGTTGGGTAGACAGACAACACCAAAGAGGTATGGGAGTTTGTGCCGTTTGTGCCATTCCGCGTGTTTTCAGGCTTGAGGACATTTGCTGTCTAGTTCCCATTCCTACAGAAAGGAGTAGATGGGGATGGTGATGTGAGGGGCCAGGGCGATGGCGCGCGACACCGGGATTGTGCTATATCCAATATCCGCGGCCTGTGGTAGATTGCGCGGACAATGTGACGGCCGCTAGTTTCTTTCTTTCTGAGTGTCTATTTTTTTTCGCCAATGGTTTCAATGTACCACTGATGAGTTTTGCTCGTGCCGTTGAGAATTTGTCCGTGTTCCCGGAAAAAAAATGGACCCCAATAACTTCCGAATTCCATCTCGCATCAAAAGAGGCTAAAAGGCTTTGATTGGGAGTATCCATATTTCAACGCAAAAAATAACTTCAGTATCTTTGTCCGCGCCTTTGGCATTCGACAAGTTCTCAAAATGGAAAGGAAAAGCACTGTGGACTAAGTTGAATTTGCACAGTAGTTCCCCTATCACATTTAGGCAATATCCGCAGCCTGTGATAGATTGCGCTTGACCATGTGCCGCTTGACAATGTGCCGTTTGGATGGTTTACAAATAAGCAGCTCTCGAGTGAGAATGAGGGAGTGTTGCCCAAATTACCTTTTAAGTTGTTGATGTCGTCCAACGCACCACGCGCATGCCAAGCGAACGCATCTGAGTCTTGCTTATCACACTGGCGCAACTCATGGAATACGCCACCAATTGCTGATTGCTTGGTGGATCGGCATTTAGCCATTTGATGCATTACCGACTTTGTGTGCGTTGTGCTTCCATAACCGCATCGTCCTCTATACCCGGGTGATTGTATGCGGTGAATAACGTCTTGCGTGCATCATGTATTGTACCATGAATGTACATGTGCACACATACACACACCATACACACACCGTGAACCACAGGTTACTTAGGTCCATGGAGGTAGCGATGGATGGCAACACTATACCAAAACAAATTGTAGAAACCACTAGCTAGCAACCAAGCATAGTGAGATAGAGCACTCGGCCCTGTAAACTATTCGCGCTTGTAGGTCACAATCGTTGGAGAATGCTTTCGTTTCGTGCACTCGCATGTTGCCTCTTCAAGCATACTCCCCCCCCCCCCCCGACAGTAGACCCGGGTCTCTTGATTTTTTTACGCGGAGCCGAAGCCTTGGGTCTCTTAAAGTGTACTTTTTCAAGTGGGTCTCTTATATTGTCATTCTAGAGCTTGTTGTGACCTATTTCTGGACCCACCGAAACAAGCCGCACGCAACAAGCCCACTTTTGTCTGTTTTAATTTTTTAACCCAAAAAAGACCGTTCTGTGGGTGATGATGACATCATTTGGTGACATCATGACATCATTGCATTACCTTGTGTATGGATGAACGCAATCGCTCCATGGTGCTAAGTGTTGGCCTAGGGTTGAGGCACTAATGTTAGTGTTCACTGAGGCTATATATGTCATTTGAAGGCCCGTTTCTTGAAGTTTATGAGATGATACCCACAACAGTCAATGTCGGAGCATCCGGTTACAAGTATCTTGTCACAATAGGGCTTGGGCTTTGGTTGGGGTTCAACTTTGTATCTTTTTGCAACTGGGTCTCTTAAAGTGTACTTTTCGAAGTGGGTCTCTTGGCGCTTTGGTCAGGGCCGGCTCCGAAATTTGACTATGTCTCTGATATGGTCTTTTGCTGGTTGGTCTACCGTTTGGGGGGGGGGGGGGGGGTAGGCCCGGTCTAGGTTGGGGTTGGATCCGGAAGCAACCCACAACCCTCCCTCCTCCCACCATGCCTTCAGGTGGCTTTATTTAAATGGAATTGCTTCAAATGGTTTGATTGGTCCACATCCAACTGAAGGGAACCGCGATCATCATTTTCACCCTTCTTGTGCGTGCCATAGTCACGACGCATCTGCCTCGGGTAGCAAAGAGCAGGAATCTTAAGGTTCTGGTCCATGACTTGGTTCAGTGCACGGAGACGTAGCCTAAACTGCTGACGAGCCGTCCATGCATCAAGCCGACGCTCTGGATCGATTGAGAGCATCCCCCTCAAAATGTCTCTCAATTGGGGAACACCATGTTGAAGTGCTTCAACGTGCTGCAGGGCGGGCTCCAAAATATCCGAAATGATGTGGTTCTCGGCAGTCCTTATGCCATGCAGCACTCCGTATCGCTGGAATGCGACGGCATCCCGCGTGATGATCTGCCTGCGGAGGATGACCTCCAAGATCACCAGGCCGGCACCCCAAATATCACCCTTCTCTGAAACGCCTTGTTCTGGGGGCAGACACTCTGGTGTACAGGCCTGTGGACATGGCAACACACAACTTGTCGGAAAGAAAGCATGGGTGATGCTCTGCGGTAGCCTCACCCAAATGCCACATACCCCTTCTTTGTGCCCTCGTCCAAAGTCCTTCCAAAGGAGTATATGTCATTGGGGCCTTGGACACCCATTCCAATCAAAGGGGTGGGAGGGGATGCCGTAAAGGCTCCAACATCCGCGTTTGTGTTCTAGGCTTTCCACATTTTCCCCTGCAAGCCTCCCTTCCCGGTTTTCTCACACATTGTGCGAGAGGATTTCTCACCATTTTCCAACGGAACGCACATTGGGGCCCAATCTTAGACGTTCTTTTTCCATTTCTTAGTCGCCTGTTCACTGTGTGCAATGCATCCCGTATTCTTGCATCTCGGAACACCTCCTCCTCGTTTCTTCCACAGGCCATCAGCTAGAGCACCCCGCGACATCTGTGCTACCCATGTCCCCAACGCGGCTGGCAACAGGCCTTTCTACTGCCCGCATTTGGCCACCGCACGCCACACGTGAGCACCTCTGTCCAAACGACCTTTTACGTTGCCTCCAAGACCTCCGCTCCACATGCGCTGCTGGCAACCACGCTGCCGCAGCTGTGGGTGCAGGCTATGCAGTAGCCCGCACCAGGGATGTCTTCGTGCGGCCACTGCTCTGGCTTGCCGTATTCAATGTGAGTGGCTCGAGCATGTGCTTCACGGAAGACCCCATGTGCAGCACGCAAAATCAAGTTGTGTCTGAGCCATGTAAATCAGGGCGAGCGCAATGGTGCCTGTTCAGATTTTTTTCAAGGAGCAGGAGATGGAGGAATGGCGGTGGCGGTAGAGTACTGTGGATTGGCGACATCAAACTGTGACTGGATATGGATGTCGGGAATACATCCCATGTCCAACCATGACCGTTTAGCATAACTTTGTACCCTGTCCCCAAAAAGTATACCATGGATCATGCTAACTTTAGGGAAGAGCTCAGAGCAGAAACTAATCGAAGAGTAATAATAGGGCTAAGAGTGATGTCTTGTGCCGCTGCACTCACACGCACTATGCTGCACGATGTGCTTCAGAAACCAATGGTTGTGGCCGCTTTGTTGTGCTGACGCTTGTGTGCAACCTGCGACCCATCCACCTGACGACGAGGTACATTCGGTGAGCGCCTTGACGCCTTAAACAACAGCAACTGCAATGAAGACTATAATCGGTCAAATGTGTCACAATATATATATTAGACAGTGCCTGACCAAATGGCCCCAGATTGTGTATGTAGATTGTGCAGGTTGCAGATGTGGGGGCGTGCAGAAAGCCATGACCCTCAGATCTGGCACCAGTGCTTTCCAGTTTGCATACACAATGTTTTCAATGAGGCATTTCCCCCGCATGGAATCGGAATTTTTGAAGTGTACGGCAATTATTTGCATGCGGACAAAACAAAGGCTGCATCACGCTGCCTGATGAGCAATATACATGGACCGCCCCCCGCCCCCCTCCGGTGGTCAGGATCCGTAGGGATTTACAGGGATTTGCAAAAGTAGCTCTGCAGACGTCAAGGAAGCACTGCACAGTGCAATATGGTTTGCTATCCTAGCGAAGCGGTTGAGCGCGGCGGAGTTGTCTTTGGGGACGTGGATGGAGGCTGGCGTTGCTGGCTGAGAGTGCCGAAGAGCGTTGCTTTTAGGGAAGTGCGTGAGATTCTGCAGTCTTGAATTGAAAGATATGTCCACCAAGTGAGTAGATATGCATGGCCCCACCGCACATGTCATGGGTTCGGAGTGCACAAGCACACACACAAGTGAGCGAATAGTGCCCCACCACACACAACGATGCCACAGGGCGCAAGCACCCTCACAATGTGTGTCCACTGCTCAATCATTTCTTGCCACCTCCTTACGTGCAGTAGTCCCCGTTTAATACCCACCACCAACCCTTTACGCTGGCTGTCGCAATCGGTTGTGAGATGGCACAGCGATGCAGCAGTGAGACAGTCAGTGGCAACCCCAGTTGAAGTTGTCATCAACCCTTTCACTGGCACCTTTCCTTCCCCAAGCACCGCCATGGAATGTTCCGAGCCCCTTGTTGAGAGGTCTTCTGACAACCTGTTGGCAGTGATTCCAAAATAATTGAGGCCCATAGTGGCATCCCACTTGACGACTCCGTTGGTGGCAGTGTGCTGCACCATATTGCTTGTGACCCGGCGCATGATCCCTGATGCATTCGAAGGATTTTAGTTGGCTTTTTGATGCCGAGCACATGTGAATCTACCCGCTTTGAAGGTGTGACGTAGTACAAGACAATTTGTCCTCGGGTTCCCACACCAGTTTTGAGGCGCATGAACACTCCCAGTGCGGTGTATCACAGTATTTCCGCCTACTTCAGCATACTATCGCATTCATAGTCTTTGCCTTTGTGCCTCTGGCGCTGCTTGCACCATTGCTTGTGGCTTGTGGCTTTTCCTGACAATGACAAAGACAATTCGTAACAACTGTTTTCTTTTTTCACTCAAGTGGAAGAACGGTTTCATGTTGGAATCAGTTGAACATTAGTTCGTTCTGTGCACATCTACATGCCACTCTGCAGCCCAGTTTGCTGAAATTCTGTTTTGGTGTTCTGAGTATTGCACAGGCATTTTCAGGATGCGCATGCGCAGATGCAAACCAGTAGTGCGAGGCAGAGGCAAAGGGGCTACTTCAGTGGATTCCCGACCCCAAGTCAGGATCGCTATTGCAGGCGGTTGATTTGGGGGGCAGCCATGGGAATTGGGACGATGACGACTGGGATTTCATCATCGTGGTTCCTCATTCGGCTTCCTTCAGCACCGACTGGAGCTGTGGTGAGAAGAAAGATGGTGCCCGCCTGACGCCTGAAGCAGTCATCCAGGTCCACTCCCTTTCGCCGGAGCCTAATGGCCTCTTTCCCAAGCGGTGCCGATGCCAATACCAGGAGACTCCCATCCCGTGTCCACAGAACGCCGACACGCTCCTGGATCAAGAATTCGCACCCTCTTGGTGGGTGCCATTTCCGGTGGGTGGCGAGAACATCAATACTGATGTTCTGCACCGCTGGGGGGACCCCACAAGCGGCGAGCGGAGATCCGGTTTCTTCATGGGGAAGGGCGGATACCACCTTGAGGTGCTGCAGAGGATGGACCAGACGAAGGACGGGGAGATCGACGCCGCGGATCTAAAGGCGTACGTTGCAGCACAGCCACGGTTCAACATGCCCTGGTACCGAGAGCAAGAGGGGTCCGACCCCTGCCGCCTCGTGAATGGGGGGGTCCACCTCAATCATACGTTGTGGTGGTTTGCGGCGGTGGACCGGGAGATAAATCACGAATGGGTCGCGGGGAAGGCCGCGGATTTGCGGCAGTCATACCACGGGCGCCGGTTTGAGCACGATGCGGCATTGTGCCGGGCCGTGCTGCGGGGGGGAGGGGGGGCACCTGCCGCTACCAGCACAGCCCCGGCACGAGCCACTGGGCCCCCCGAACACGGACACACCACCAGCAGGAGCACCGGCCGCGGCGGCCAACAAAACACAGCGACCCGACGCAACATGCGAAGGGAAGACCGGGTGACTGTCCAGGGCCCCGTAAAGAAACAGCACCCGACAGAATGTCACACGGGGGGGGGGGGGCGCGAACACCGCCCTGAGAGGGCACGCTGCGGCGCGTGGCCGCCGGCATGCGGACCTGGACCCGCGGATCGTACCGCTGCGGTCGTTTGCGGGCCCTGCCCGGACAATACAATGCGATGGACCGCTCACGGTTGTGATTGACGAGGCAGACGCCACTGCCAGTGTGACCGGGTGGCAGCGGAGCAAAGGGAGCGACGTGATGGACGTGGCGGAACTGGAAGCCGCCATCGGCCAGCGCTGCAGGGCCGCTTCGGAATGGAAGGGGACGGTGGACCGCTACGCCATTCTGGATGTCCACGGCACCGAGGCGGTCCAGGTGCTGTGGGCCTCGGGGGGCTGCCCTCCGCAGCGTGAATGCCACAAGGCCTACTGCCGGGAGAGCGACAAGCTTCTGATGCATGTGAGGCCCTGCTGCCGTGCCGCGTTGCTGCGGATGCTCTTCGTGCTGGCGGATGAACTGGACGCACGGAACGTCACGTGGTTTCTGGACGCGGGCTCTCATTTGGGCGCGGTCCGGGACGGGGGGTTCATTCCGTACGATGACGACGTGGACATTGTCGCGGACGAGCGCGACGCTGCGCAGTTCTGGGCTGCGGTGTCCCACGCGTTGCGTGAGACCCCGGAGAGTGTGGTCACGGTCAATCAGTGGACGCCGCGCAGAGATGCCGCCGGCTTCGCGGTGTTTGGGCTGCGCATTGATTTCTGGTTCTTCTCCCGAGCGGAGGGAATGTTGCGGGTGGCGTCCAGTGCCGTGCACGACAAGCCATTAAACGACGTATTCCCTCTGCGTCGCGCCCCCTTCAATGGCGTACCGTTGCCAATTCCGAAGCGCTCACACCGAATACTTCACAGAGAATACGGGAATGATTACCAACACCGAGTTTGCCAGTGAGCCCTGCCCGACAGGCACGGAGGCAGGGAGTAGGGGAGGGAGGGAGGGATGGAGGGAGTGATGGAGGCAGGGAGTGGGGTAGGCAGGCAGGGAGGCAGGGAGTAGGGGAGGGAGGGAGGCAGGGAGTGAGGGGGACAGGGAGTGGGTTAGGCAGGCAGGGAGGGAGGGAGCACCGGTTGCCAACCACGAGCATGTGGAGGTTCGGGAGGACATTGAAGTATCATTTGAGATCTGCACATGGCACACGGTGAACATATGGGGACACCATCTTGGGGGCTACTTGGCCGTAGTATTAGTATGATTTGGTTGTGAAGGATACCCCTTTGCTTCATTCTCTGACTCTTGGTCTTGAAGGGAATTCAGTGGGAGACCTTGGAGCCCAGGCACTTGCAGCATTGAAGGATGCCCCTTTGCTCGATCCCCTGTACCTCGATCTCACTGGGAATTCAGTTGGACACGTCGGAGCCCAGGCCCTGGCAGCATTGAAGGATGCACCGCATAACCACGCTAACCCCAGCCCCCACATACTGTTAGATGCGGCGCGGAACGTAGAACATTAATGGCGTTTGTAGGATTCCAGCTTTGCGCAAAATGTCGCAAATGGCTGCATGTTCTTCACAACACTTGCCACTTTCTATTCAATCACCTCTGCACTTTTGTTTGTACAGGCATCCAGGGCCAAGGGCACCGCTTTTTTGTCACACAACAGTGAAACCATGGTCCCGCACTCATGGGCTGGTAACCAAGAATGGTCTGGCACCGCAATGTAAGGCACACTCCAATAATGGAATGGATCTTTTTTCTCTCTCAATGGGTGTTTGGAGAGCCCCCGCATGCAGATTTGAGGACGCAAGGTGGGGTCGCTCTTGCAAGGTCAGTCTGTGTATTGATGTTAGTTTTCTGGAAGGAAATGGGCCAAACAATGGGGCGAACACAAAGAGGTAGCCAACAATGTGACGATCTCAATGTCCAGGGGTGGGGTCCTGCCCATGCTATTTGGCATGTTTGTGCAGATGAACACCGTGTTACGGTTGCAGCATTTAAGCATCATCTTTCTGTTTCTTGGCCCAATACTTGCACATATGCCTCAAAAAAGAGGCAGCTCAGGTGGCCTTTTTCAGCAACTGTGAAGTTTGAACCCCCGGTGTGTTTGCGATTTGTCAACCAATTTGTCTGATTTCCCCGCCCTGCGGTTGACAGACACTCTTGGTGCTGGCCACTTTTCGACACATCACAAGACCACAACACGTCGCTGAGTGGTTGGAGTCAGGTCCATCCTCTCCTCTCAAGGACCACTTGCTGTCACCGTTTTTTTTTTTAAAAAATCTGCCGCAGGATCTTTTCCACAGCTGCAACTCTGTTGAGGGTGTCTCTTTTGATGCCAGATCAGGAAATTTCGTGTTTGTTTGCAAGGTCCAAGTTGAAGAGCAGCTTCCTTGTACTGCAGTTGAACTTCCCTTTGGTTGGTGATGCATGCTTTTCGGGAATGCTCAGGGGGAAGAGGCAGACAGAGTTCATACGGTCAGAGGGAGAGGAAGGGGCTGGGACCCATTGCCTTCAAGCAGCGTTTTATCGGTCATATTGCCAGCAGTAGTGGTCAATGACCCCTAGCTCCTGCTCTGCACCTCAACACCCTGTCATTATGTCCCACCAGCCGACCAGCTCCTTACTTTAAGTTCATCTGTGAATGTCAGGTTGGTTTGATTTGCATTATGCGTTCTCACAATGGAATGCCCGTCGACTACATTGTGGAACAGCAAGTTCCTATGCTCATCAGTGAGTTCATTGAGAAGCTGTTGGAAGCCAGGCCCGCCGACCCTGTCTCCTTCCTTGTATCTGTCTTGGCCACCAAGCAAGGGAAGCGCAATGCAGGGGCCTCTTGAAGGCAGTTGAGGGGACCCCACCAGGCACGAACCCCATCACCGCCGTCTGGGATGAGCGCGCAAACAAAGCCATCGTGGTCGGCCATGCCCCCGTAGCTCCACGCCCTAAGTGGCTGCCAACGACTGGCAAAGGCCAGGCGCACGTTGCCCCGCTGTCCTGGTCGCTCAGTGCCGAGCAGTTTATTTTCTTCTTACGCGCCTGCGTGGCAACCGAGACATGGAAGGCACTTGCGGACGCCAAGGGCGAGTATCAAATCACCATGTACGACATCAATGACCATTTTGTGAAGCCCTGGACCAGGGGGACGGGCTGCTCGATCGCGCTGCTTATGAATGCCGGCCAGCCGCTGCCGGCCGAGGGAATGTTCTCTCATGCCTGGGCTGGCTCAGTGGTCGAGACTTACAACTGCCTGCAGAACATGGTCAACCACCACCGTGTGCCGGCAACGGCTCGGTTCTTCTTTTGCACCCTGTCCATGTACCAGCCGCAGGATAACGCGCCCGACGGGCTCTCGATCGCGCAGCAGATTGCCCTCGAGCCGTTCGCCAAGGTCATCGCCTCGCAGCCGAGGTACGGCATGTTCGTCCTGCACACGACGGTTTCGGAGGTGTATGAGCGGCTCTGGGTGGCGCACGAGGCGGATGTGGGCATCAGCGCCGAGGTGCCCATTAAAGGGCTGTTCGACATGTATCGGTGGAGGCTAGAGCGTTTCGATGGGGCTGCGTCTGTGAAGACGGCCGAGGGCAAGTGCGGCGTGGAGAGCGACCGGCAGTACATCGATGGGCTCATTAGGAAGAGGGGCGGGTACGAGCGGATCGACCAGACAATTTCTGAGTTCCGGGGCCGAATGCGCGAAGACCTGCGGCAGACGCTGTCACGGACGAACCCCGCGCCCCGGCTCAACGCTCAAAAGTGTATGGCCGGCTGGAGCGACAATGTGGAGTTCAAATTCGATTGGAGGGAGAACAAAGGGGAGGACAATGAGGACTTTGAGTACGACTACTGGCACCGGGTCCAGTGGCGGTACTCGGCCCTGTGGGCGGGGCTGGCGGGCAGGTTGTACCCCAACTGCGAGGCCACCCCACGAGAGGACGTCCTCCGGTTCTTTCTCAGGGGCATCGACGCGGGCCCTTGGGAATCGGGGGACTACTTTGAGCTTCAAGAGGTGGCGACCGCGCTCCCGCTTGGCACGCAGTCCTTCCCGTTTGGCGCGCCGCGGCTCCAGAAGTCCCGGTATGGGGACGCCGCCTCTTCTGTGGATACTGTCCCTTGGCCAGCCCAAGACTCTGACCAGTGATTGACTGTAGTGACTGAGAGTGTCATATCTCACACCAGGGACCATTACCGCGTGTTGAGCCACAGCGATCGCGAGGGCCCCCCCGCCTTAGGCTGCGGCAAGGCCCCTTTTTGCTTGCTCCCAAGGCCTCAAGCTGTAGCACCCCTTCATGCACAATGCTACCACTCATTCAATCTGAGGGTTTGGTCACAAATCGTTCTTCCAAAACCGCAGGGATCCAGTGAGATGGGGGGGGCTGGGGTACTAAAGGGGAACAAGCAGCCATCACTTGGGCTACCGTTGTGCCGAGCCGAGCGATGTTCGAGGGGGGGGGGGTTGCCCTATGTGCAGATTGGTGCCACAACTTCCCAGATTTACAGTTTTTTAGTCCAACACAGGACCTTTGAGAACCGATCCACGCGTGGCTCTGCCCCCCGGGGGGAGGGGGCTCTCGATTTCCTATAGTATGTGAACTCAGCAATTGCTCGATAACAGTGGGTCCATTAGGGGAAGCCTAGCGATGGTCTGTGACGTACCGCTGCACTCTATTGCTATTTGTGCCTGACAGTGGGCAGTCCACTGGCATCTGAATGTCTCTCTTTTGACAGAAAGGTACCTATGGTTTTGTAGGCCACTGACGAGCCACATTTCTCTCTGCGCTTTTGTACTGACTGCACACCGTGCTCAGGTGCATTACCTCAGCATTCCATCGGGGGGCTATTGTAGCCATCATGCTTCATGCGAACCCTTTGCACAGCACATGCTCAGCTGCCTTCAGTGTAGGCTTTGGCCTGGACTTTGTGGCATTAGGTACACAAGATGTGCTGCCCGTGGGTCTGGCAATAATGTACGTTTGTTGGGTGTGAAACTCCCTGCCTCCAAGCACCCTCTCTCCTCCCTTTTCCTGTGGGAGACCGTGGGGGCCTGGGGGAGACTGAGGGACACAGTGGAAGACCCTGGGGGACGGTGGTACCGGCCATGCAACCGGCCAAACTGATCTGGTTTAGTGTGTGTGGGGGGGGGGGGGGGGGCAGCAATAGCAACGGCTCTTTGCGACCTTCCGCCTGCATACAAAGGCAGGGTGGCCCCTACCGAACCGTATGGACCCTGCTGTGTCCCGCCCCCCCCTCTCCTGCAGCGTAACCCCCCCCCCCCATCCCGGCATACTTTCTTCTTAGCCTCTATGGCAATCCCCCCCCCCCCTTCTCCCACCCAACTATTCAGGGAGTGACAGGGCCAAAACACATCGGTGGACCTGATTGCACTGGAAGCGACCAGAGTGGACAGTAGGCGATGACATTCATGGGGCGAAGGCGCGACCAGAGCCTAATGCGGACACTGTAGCCTGACCATATTGAGGCCCCCGCGCCCATGATATCCCTACAATTTTTTCCGCTTTGGCCTTGTGAGAACTGATTCGGTCTGGCATGACGTCATGCTGGTTATTTGAAAACCTGAAATCATGGCCTCCCTGGCTCAACCTGCCCACTATGGGGGCGCAAAGACAGCAGGGCTCATGGGGGGAGCACCTGACGCGGCGCACGTGCGGCGCGGAGATATAGGGGTCTGGCCTGACCAAGCAGCTGCAGCTTCTGCCCCGGTGGCCCCTTGTCTTGGGGTTTTGAGCCTAGTTCGTGATACTCTTGAGATGAAGTACTGCACTAAGTTGTTGCATCAAACCGTCCATGCGTTGAGCGCCAGATCGTGTCAGACGAGGCGCTATACAAATGTCGTTTGTTGCTCTTTGAAGATCAGGCTCTCGAAGCTCAGCCCCGGTGTGTGGTACCCAAGGGTTATCTCTCCTTAGGGGGCATTTTGGGAGGTGTGTCAAAGCCAGCCCCTTACGGGTAAACACGTTGGAAAGGTAGCGCGCGGCGCACATACTCCCCCATGCAGCCATTTTGATTTATTCCCGCTCTGGGGAGCACTTTACGTGCATTTATCCCATGGTAGTTTAGCTATCGAGAGTCCCCAATTATCACTAGCTAGGCCTCCTCAGACTGTACGTGCTAGTAAACAAACAATACAGGCATTCCCAACCACGACGTAAAGCCTGAGACGCGTCGAGACTGCTCCTCCGACTGCTCTTAAAACCCTATTTATTTCACATTCTCCAGTCCATGCCTCACCACTGTTACATGATTACTCTTCACACTGATCGACAATCACGGTGTGGCAGCGTAGAGTGTAATTCCATGCATCAGGTCACAGACGTCTCTATATTCTAATTGCACTTGAGTGGGGCACTGGATACATATCCAGACACAGTGAGAAATTCAGATCACAACGCTGATGTAGAGTCCAGGAGACTTCTTTTCGATTGCCATTCCCTTCCCTTGGGTTGTACACAGGCCGCTGAACAAAAAAAGTTGATGTGCATCCGCATGTTTTCCCAAGACACACCTCCAGGGAGCTGGTTCTAGCTGTTGCACTGTGCGTGCAAGGTAAGCGTATGCCCAAAGGAATGGAACTGCCCTCAATTTCTGCATTGCCTGAACTGCTGTACGCTGAAGTTGGTTAGGATTGGAGTTTTTGATGATTTTCCTTCCTGCATTTTTTTATGGGTTGCAATTTCGTCAGGTGCATGCGAGTGGGTACCAATTGTAGGGGGTTATTATTGGATCTCACCCCGTCTTCAACACGGGCAAAGCGAACCCGTTTCTTGACGCGGTTCCCCTGCTTCCGCCCTCGCACTCCACATTTGGCCCAGAAGTGGCCAAAACAGTGCTATTTGACAAGGTCATCACCCGGTCATGCCCCGTGCCATTTGTTCAGTTTTGGGCTTAACACACAGCCCTTAGACGTACCAATGTGCATAGAGCATCGCGTCCAATGGCTCTGTCGTGCTATAGGGCACGCACCAGGCGTGCACAGGGTGCACACAAGATTTGGACAGGGGTGGCACATGCATGGCACCCTCAAGGTCAATTCCAGGGGCTGCACCGAAGCACACATAGTGTCATGCCCAGGCCATGCATGGGAGGTATGGCACAGGTGATCGGTGCAGTGGACGGCATTTCAAACCTGCTGATGATTGACCATGGTTGATGGTCACCCGACTGCACATGACCATCAATGTATATCTGACATTGGTGGTCAGGAACATCATACAGTTGCTCTGCCTTACACTAGCCCGGGGCTAGCATGGTTAGCCCCAGCTTGGAGGCCAAGAGTCGCTGCCACAACAGTCGTACTGCAGAGTATCAGTGACTAATAATAACTATTCGGCCTTTTCTTTGCTAGTTTGGGTTCTCCGGGCTGGTGCCATCACATGCCACCTAATGGACTCAAACACGTCCTCTGAGTTTAGCAAGCCCTCCGAGCTTAGCACCCCCATGCCCCTGTCTCTTAGCGGATCAAACTCCGAAATGCTGGCCTCTTTGATGATTGTAGAGATGTGCCACATTATGACAGGTGAATGCCTTGTGTTTCATCTTGATTGTACATAGAGTATCTCCTCAGACACACGAACTGATGCAGTTTGAATGATGATTGCGCCGGTACATTAGCGGATTACATTGATTTCATTGCATGTGACACAACAGCCACCGGTCTAACGTGGCTCTAGGGACCATTGCAAGTGATATTGCAATCTCTGCTGGTGAAACGTGGAGTTGCTGGTAGTTGTTTGGGCGGGAATGTACTCATGGCTCGCGGTTGTATTGCACGTTTGGGAGTTACATGCCCTGAAAGCCTGCCCCACAGTGGGTTCCCATGCAGACACCATCTGCTAGTGCTGGTGGGCAGTGCCTCTGTTCATACCTCCTCGGCCCTCGGGTACACATACAATATTGAGTGCCAGCGCCTATTCCCTGGTGACGCCGATGACTCTAAGTAGGTCTCCTGTTTGCGGGGAGCGCAAAGTTCCAGGGTACACGATTCTTTGCATATTTGTTGGGATGCCCCAGAGATCTGTGACAACACCCTGAATTAGCTCTACAGTGGCTGTTGCCGTTATGGAGACAATATTTGTGATCACGCAGGGAGTGCGATACAGGTTCAGTCGTGTTAGTTGGTTGCTTTTGGTTGCGTTTTGTCGCTTTTTGTTGCTTTTGGGTGCTTTTGGATGCTTTTGGTTGCCTTTGGTTGCTTTTGGGTGTTTTTAGTTGCTTTTGGTTGCCTTTGGATGCTTTTGGGTGCTTTTGGGTGCTTTTGGTTGCTTTTGGTTGCTTTTGGCTGCTTTTGGCTGCTTTTGGTTGCCTTTGGTTGCTTTTTTTTCATTTTGGTTGCTTTCGGTTGCCCTTGGTTACTTTTGGTTGCTTTTGGTTGCTTTGGGTTGGCGCTCATGTCCGTCCCTAAGCCCCGGCGCCTTGACAAGCCCCAATACCACTCAGAAGGACGGTTCATGTGTTGCTGGTGCGGGCGACGCTGCTGGCTGCCGCACGCCCATGAGGAGGGGCTGGGGTAGAGGGGTGGTCACCACAGTGCGGTCCCTTACGTGGTCCCGCTCTCTGGTTTCATCCATTCGCCAAATGGAGGGCACTCCTGCAGACTGTGGCAGGCCAGCCGGATCAACACTCGCAAAAGTCTACCAATCAGCACCGTTGTGCTGTGCTACTACCGCAGACACACGTGATTTAAATTGCAAAGAAGCATTGGACAAACGCACAGCAGACGCCAGCAGTTGCGGCTGGAGGAGCCTCCTCTTTTCTCCTTTGGTGTGGCGCACTTAGTGTCCAAGTGCGCTCTCGAGATAGCCCGGCATCAGAAGTCTGTTGACACTGCAGGAGGACAGCCTCGCACGAGGATTGTGTTCCCACAAACGTGGGGGCCTTGATCCCACTGTCTGGAGCATCCAACATGCAGTCGTTGGAGCGCCAAGAGTAACGGCAGATGGAAGTCAAACAGTACCACCGGCAGCCCTAACGTGTGCATGGATGACAGATCAGCCGCGGGCAGCGGTAGGAACTACTCTGCAGCGGGAGGACATTGCTCTACAAGTAACTCAAAATCCCAAAGCCCACCCATGAAGCAGTGGAGGGTTCACGGCTGAAACGCCCATTGGCCCTCTTGGCAACCGAAACGTTGGGATACGCAGAGAACAACACAAACAAGGAACAAACCAAGATCCTCAATTCCGTAGCGGGAGGGGACAAGGGGGGACCGCCCGCACGGCACATGCACGGCGTGCGTGGGAGAGCCATGGAGCCGGGGGTCTTGCTGCCATTGGGAAACTGATGCAGAATTGCGATTCCGGACAACTGCTCAAATACGCATCACTGGGGCTGTCGTGTGTGCTCCGCGTGGGCTCCCCCTCAAGGGATGCAGGGGCATTGTTGAAGTCAGCCCAACGAAAGCGCCCAAAAAAATCATCACGTTGCGTGTGTTCAGTAAAGAAGAAGAAATCAGTCACCTTCGACACCCAAAAAATTCTTTTTTCAGCCCAATATCCCCCATCCCCCAATATTGGGGGGGGGGGTCCGCTGACCCACCGCCCCCTTGCCCCACCATCGGTGTTGCACCAGGGGGTGGTGGCTGTGGGGCACACAACACCTTCCGGCAGCACGGCAATACTCGCTAGGGTATTTGAAACAAGCCCGTGGGATATTCACAACATAAAGGGCAATATGTATTGGCAAATCCCTCTGTTGTGTCATTCTTATTATTCATGTATACATATACAAATATATGGCATATGTCCACTAATGTATCTACAGGGTGCAGGGTCACCGGTGGGCTTTGGGACGGAAGTTGGGACCCCCCCCCCTATTTCGAGGACGGGAAACACAGAAAAACATGTTTTAGAAGTGAATTGGATGGGTATTAGTGGGTATTTGCCCCTACAAAGGGCTCGCGAGGGCTAAAAATAGGGCATGACATCACTGTTACTAGGATCCTAGCCTTTCCCAAGTCTATGATTTGGCTTTGGAGCCGGCTTGGTTGCCGGTTGTGAGCATGAGATTGGACTAGATCTGGTCCTCGAATTCAAAATTTCAAGAACTCAGCAGCTGAAATCGACCATTGCAACAGAATTTTTGCATGGTCAATGCACACCCCCCATCTCGCCATCCCCAGTACTGAGCGAAGAGTCTGCCATGTGGCTGACCAAAGGTCCCCCCCCCTCCCCCCCCCCCCGCCTCTGAGTATTACTTTGCCTGTGTTCTTTGTTGATGTTCCTCTTTTCTCACTGACCATTTGGCAGTGTGGCCCCTCCGCAGTCCCCCTACCCCTGCCCACACCCACGGAAGTTGTACGCCATTTACCTTCCCTTTTGTGCCCGGCTTAGGGTTAGGGTTAGTGCCCCCATGCCCCCCCCCCTTTTTCGTAAGGCCCTGTTCACTGGATTCGTGCCTCGACAGCTGCCAGCCCACCACGGATGTAACTGCCCAAAAGGGTGCGCATAGTGAGCCATACCCCAGTCTTGGCAGACCAGGGCCAGCCGGCTTCAGTAACAAGCCGCATAGGGCTGAGAAGGCACCGGTGACATGAAACACCCTGGCCACACATTGCTGCAACTCTGACCCACACCGCGTGGCTTCCCCGATCGAGATAGACAAAAGGAATGCCAAGTGAGAACCGAGTAGTAACCCTCTTGTGCCCGCATTGATGGTCCAATATACACCCCCTCTCTCAACCAGAAACCACTTGGACTGGGAATGTCAGGGGCCTACCCCTCGTAAAGAGAGGGGACACCGTCCTCCCTTGATGACACTACAGAGGAAGCTGCCTGGCAGTCAGCCACGACCTAGCAGTGGAGGGCCAACTAGGAGGTGTAAACACAGAGGTCCTTCATCAAGCAGATGGTGCATGCTATTGTGTAGAGCATAAAGACATCTTTGCCGTCTGCTCACCCAATGCCTACCAGTGCTGTACCCCTTCAGCGCCTAATTCAAGCCCACAAACAGGCTCTCCATGTCCACCCTACGCCCAACGACCACAATTTCTCTCTTCAAATTGAGGGACAGGTCCCGATTCTTAACTATGACACCTGAAATTTGCGATTTGAGCAACGAAGTGTCCCCATTAGAGGTTCAGAGGTAACTTGTCCTATACGTTGTGTGTGTCTCAGGCAAGCGCAGCGTGTGTATGCAGGTACCACGTTAGATTGCAGGTGGTGTGCAGCATGAGGGAGGAAAATGATACGCTGCTTCATTGTGCATGTACCCATTCTGGATCCCACACCTGATGTGTGTCACAAGTATGTGCAACGTGAATGTGCAAACTATTGTATGGTAGCTTATCTGGCCTGTCTTCAGGACAGATGTCTATATGACTCTGGTCCGCCACCAGCTGAGAACTCACCTTCGCTGCCCATGGACTATGCTTCCTGAAAAAGGGGGGTAAGCACTGTGCGCCATACCCCCCCAAGTGAAAATTTGCCAAGTAACACTGCCTCCCCAGTTCATTTGCATGGCTTTGCACCTATTTTTCTTTTCAGTTCCCTCTCCTTGATTTTATCGATGAAGAACAATCGTTCAGGGAGCCGTATCTGGGTTGTGATATTGTGTCTTAACATACTGCTCCAGCCTTTTTGTGCTCAAGCTGCAAATGCCGCAGGCTCCACACACACCGCCGACTCCAAAGAATCGGCCGACTCCACAACTGGCACAATGGACGAGGCGAATGTAACCACAATCTACGGGGCCACAGGAGCTTTTCCAAGCCTACTGTACCGCCATGCAATCACCGCCTACCACTTTGTGAAGCCAGAAGTGAAGGTTATGTACAGCCCAATGACGTCACATCGCTCCACTTGCCGCCTCATGGATCATGCCACTGTTTGCCATCATCCTGACGAACTGGAGCCAAAGATAGTGGATTTTGCTGGCACCGACGCTGTCCTTGAGGATTCTCAATACGACGCGTACCCAGACTTGCAGTTATACCCGACAGTGGCTGGCGGCGTGGTCCCCATCTACAACCTCGGCTTCTCGGTCGAACTGGTCCTGACTCCGTACATGTTATCTCAAATATTTCGCGGCTTCATCACCACGTGGGATGCCCCTGAAATTTTGACTCACAACCCGCAGCTGGCGGGCCGCGCGGAACTGAAAGGGCGGGCCATTGAAGTTGTGGTGCACAAGGACCAGTCCGGAGTCACCGAGATCTTCAAGAACGCCCTCTCGAGCTTCGACCCCGCTTTTTTTGACCAGATGGGGCCTAGCAACCTTCAAAAATGGACCAACGTTACGGTGACTGAGGTTTGGGAGAGCCGGGTGCCCTCCTACGTGCTGGTCAACAACTACACGATCGGGTACACCGCTCTGTCCGGAGCAAGAGAGGCGGGCCAATCCGTGACGAAGATCAAGAAGGGCGGCTTCATCGTGGAGGCGAATTCGGCGAGCGTGGGGTACGCGCTGATGGAGTTGGGGTTGAGCTTCGGCAACAACGGCGAGGACCCCATGCGACTCACGGCAGGTATCCACAACGCCCTTGGCCAACAGGCCTGGCCCATCGCTGGGTACTCCTACTTGGCCATGCGCAAGAATGGGCGTCCAGGGGCCTCCTGTGACAGTGTGCTGAAGACCATGGAGTTCTGGCATTGGTTTTGGCACTCCAATTCTGTGCGGGAGCTCGCCATCCAAGACGACTTCGCCGTCCTACCCAGCATTGTCCGAGACGTGGTCGTGAAGCGCTTTATCAGCGACATCCGATGTAATGGCGAGCTGGTGTGGAAGTCGGGCAACCGCATTCAAGTGACCGGAGCCGGGACTCAGGTCGTGTCATCGCTGTTCGTGCAGCTTGACCAGATATACCAGACCGTAGACGAGTATATCGCCATTGATTATGTCGTGGACGACAAGCCAGTCAGCCCGCAGGACTTCATGTTCGTGGCCAGCCCCAAACACAGCATCAGCAACGCCAAGGACGAGATCTCTCTGATGCTGGCGGGCTTTGCGCTGGTAATGGTGGGCACTATCAAACTTGTGCTGGACGTCGAGACCATTGCGCGGATCTTTGAGGGGGAGATCACTGGCTTTACGGACTCCCGCATCCGGAGCCTCAACCGGGAGCTGGTTGTGGACCACAACGCGCGGATCCAGCTGGTGCGGGGGCCCATGGTGACCACGGAGGTGTTCACGGCTTTGATGACCCAGCACCTGCCCTACTACACCGGAGCCGCCATCATGGCCGCGCCCATGTACCAGACGGAGGGCGCGCTGCGGGACGCGGTCCTGGCGACGCCGTACGCGGTGGCGGTGACCAACAACGCGGGCAGTTTCCATCCGGACCTCCACATCTCGCCGCTGCAGCGGCCGGTGCTCGTCGGGGTGGGTCCCGTCGTGCGCCCCACCATCCAGGCCATCCAGGCATGCGCCTCCCCGGACGTCTACGATAAGGCCACCAACAGCTACCGGATGCACGAGTCCCAAGATGAACAGTGCTACCCCATGTCCTATGCGTTGTATATCACAATGTGGGCCCCTCTCTGTCAGCCCACTGATCCACGCACGAAGGCCGCCGAGTATGTGGAGTGGCTGTTCCAGAATGACCTGGCCGGCGTGATATTGAGTGAGAACCTGTCCCCTATGAATCATCTTCCCAAGGAATTCCTCAAGAAGCAGGAACAGAGCCTACAGCTCCTCAGCTGCATCCCAAAGTCCGACAGCAGTTGGGTGCTGCCTATGATCTTGGGGTTCTCTGGGGCCCTGGTCTTGGTCATTGGCGTGGGCGGATGGATCGCATGGAGGGCAACCACCAACATGCGGCGGATGGCGGCGCAGCAATCCAACAGCAACGTGGCCCAGGAGTGTGCCTCAGCGATTGCTCGGCTGGACCTGGAGGCCGTGGAGTGGCTGGACAAGATCGAGAAACCGAATAAAATCCAGTCCTCCTTCATCCAGATTGTCGTCATCTTGAGGCACTTGAAGCAGTACGTCCCTGATCAGGTCCTCAACCTCTACCGCCGGTCAGAGGCCGACGAGTCCGACGATGAGTCCAGCAACGAGTCGACGGCTCGTGACGGCAGAACTGGGAAGGCCCGCTACTCCGTGGCCCCACTGTCCTCTGCCAGAAGTTCTAAAAGTTCTAAAACCAGCGGCACCACCGGAAGCGGGCGAGGGTCGTCCCAGAGGAGGGGGAAGAGTTTTCAAGGAGGAGAGCCTGAGGTGTTCACTAGTAAGCGGTGTACTCACATGTATGTTCACTTCGGATATCAGACCTTCACGCAGGACTTGGAGGCCTGCGACAACCTCGCAAAGAACGCGGGTCAGCTCATCCGGGCGGCGAAGAAGCATAACGCCACCATCTCCAACGTGGATCTGAATTCCATGCTGTTCTGCTGGGGCTTGACGGGCAGCAGAGCCGCCATGGGGTCTGTGCAAGCCACCCAAACGGCCATGGAACTGGCTGCCTGGTGGCATGAGAACGACCATGACTCTTTCGGAGACGTGAAGCTGCAGATTGGGATCGGCGTTGGGTCGACGGCCTTGGGGCAGTTCATCGGCAATGGGCAAAGGTTCTTTGTGATGACGGCAGCTGAGAGGACAATAGCCACAAAGGTGGCCACACTTGGACTCCCGGACAATTTCATGAGCATGATCCTGATCAGCACCAATGTGTATCGTGAGGTACAATACCACTTTGATTGCTACCCCCGGATGTATTTTGACGGAGTGCTAATGTGGGAGCCCATCACAGAAATCAAGCCCAAGGAGGATGGCGAGGACAATGAATGGATGTATGAGCTCGCGGATGAGGGGAGGCAGGAACGCAAGAAGCCCTCGGCTCAGAAGATGCTGCAGGTCTTTGAGATGGTGGGGCGCTCTCCAAACAGAAAGATCGATGATGCGGTGAACGCCCTTATTGATGAAGCCGGATCCGATATTTGCCCCAAAAACCGCGCAGCTCTGCAACACCTCCTCAGTACAACTCGGCGACCAAGCGGGTCTTCATCCGTAAGTTCGATGTAAGGCCAATCGTGAGTGCACCCTCCCAATACTTCATGTCTTGGGGGCAACACTGTTTGCAAAACTAATTGTGGTATTCGTTAGGACAGCGGCCCAGTAATATATATTGCAAGTGCCTCAAAGTGTGTGTCGCTGGGTGCAGTGCTTGGAAGGGCAGTGGTGCTCTTAGGTCTGCGGGCTGCGAGAGGCATACATGACTGCAGTGGTGTGCATTACATACGTCATGATTGCACCCAATGCTGTTCCACTGGTGCTGGATAGACACTGTTTGGCTGAAACGGCTGCTGAAAAGACTGTCCCTTTATGGTATTTTGTGATTGGGGTGTTCCTATGGTTGTTCTGAGGAACATGTGTGGTAGCTGGACTAAAAGTTTCATTTTTTCCTGCCGACATTTGCTGCCCAATAAACAGGTTATAAACCTTTGGCAGTGCAGGGTAATAGGCCTGGAGCAGGGGTTTTGTTGCCTCAAACACCTCTTTTTTGTCTAAAACTTCAGGAGATGATGATAGTTGTTTGCTTTCTTTTTTCACTTTTCGATCCATTGTTTTTCGGCACCAGTGCCGTAAACATTTGTGTTTCTGTCCAGAAAGGGTGTCAAATAGGCGTTCCGTTGTTTATCATTTTACGGTGCCCCCCTGTTTGGGCCGTCCAAGGTTTTCAGACCCTTGTATTATGGTGACAACGGAGATGTTCTTGCAAGGGAAGGGCGGGGGAGCTGGTGTGCGCTGTACAGGAACACTCCCTTACAGGCCGTCACTCTGCCCCCCTTTCCCGTTGCATGGCATCCACTTCATTTGATATTTCGACGAAACAAAGTGTGGCCACTGCAGAGTTGCATTCTTTGGAAATTTCCTTCAAATGTTTTGGTCCCGTGAAGTCAGGCTCTGCAGTCGCAGTCGCACTGATGGCCTCTGTGCAATCTGTACCGACCTGATTCTGCCAGTAGGACCAATTCAGTGTCGGCGCCTGCCGGGTCTAACAAAGGGATAACGTGTGGGACTCGGCTTACGAAGCCGCCGTGCCTTTTCTTCATTGCGTTTGGTGCTCCTCCTGGGGTAGCAAAAGCAACGTTATTGTCAGTTTCTGCAGCGAATGCAGGATCGCGATCACCTTTCGACACTGGTTGGTGCTATGCAGTGAGTGTGCTTTGTATTTTATATCTCCGAATGATGCGTTCCCGCAACTCACGTCGTTCACCCGTGCGCCGCTGATCATTTGCAAACCGGAGCACGTTTATAAGCTATGCCATGGTGCAGTGGCGAAGCTGCATATCCTCACCAGATATCATCACCACAGTTGATGTGTACCCCTCCGCCATTTGTATACTAGTTCCGTGCAGCTGTGCGCAGCGGTTTCAGAAGGCTTGCGAGGGGGTCGGGGGCGCGGTCCCCCTTCCACTCCCCTGCGCTCGTTTTCGGGGGCGGACCCTGACACACATGACACAAACGAATCCAGTGAAAAGGCAGCCCATCTCGTATTTGCGGTGCATCATGCTGTGGTGCTGTGGTGCCCCATGAACCATTGACAAGTCCAGATGCCGTACAGGCATGCCTGTGGTGTTTGTCATCTCCCCTGCAATCGTTCCTTCCGGATATGATCCATAGTCAGTGTGCATATCTACATCCAATGGTCATGTGTATATCAATGTGAATGCAAGCATTTGGGTGTGGGATAAGTGCTGTGCCCACACCATCAATGTGTTGTGCACAAACTAATCCTCCCTCCCATGCTCTCTTACCTCTTATAGTGTGCTGTGCGCAAAGTCAGCTGTTTTACACCCTCTCGTTTGCATGCTGTGTTCGGATTATCCACCATCATCACCTTGGAGAATTTCTGGGGCAGTTGGTAGAATGCCATGTCTCATGTCGACGAGACTTTGACAGTTTGTCAAAAGGCCACTAATGATATTTATGGACACTATAGTGCACGAGTGGAGCATGTACATGCTTTTGGCTTTGGCTTGGAAGGTCACTTCTGACATTTGGATGTTGCACTGTTTTATGATGTTCATGTTTTGACTTGTATGTGGTGGGTTGTGAGTGGTTGGGTGGTTTTGAGGTTGGTTCCAGCAAAGTGACCACCATAACAGGTGCTGTGTGTGCGCTGTACAGGAACACTCCCTTACAGGCCGTCACTCTGCCCCCCTTTCCCGTTGCATGGCATCCACTTCATTTGATATTTCGACGAAACAAAGTGTGGCCAGGAAGACAACAGTAGATAGGTCACCATACTTCAATAAGGCAGCTAACACTGTCAATGTCCATATTGCAAAGTGAGCAGAGCTCCCCACGAGCCCATCTTCTGATGTGGCCCTAGGGTTGATGCCCGCTTAACCTTCGCCTCTGAGGATGACATGTCTGTTGCTCCTCTGATATCCTGTCCCCATGGATGTGTGTGTGTGTGTGTGTGTGTGTGTGTGTGTGTGTGTGTGGAACCATGGCTCCAAAGCTGCAGAAACAACACCGAGTGTTGTTGTGTTCTTGCAAGAGGGGGGGGGGTATTTTATAAGAAGCAAAGTTATACGTGGTTGCAAAGTTGCGGAAACAACAACTTGTATTATGGTGACAATGGAGATGTTCTTGCAAGGGAAGGGCGGGGGAGTCACCCTTTTGGCCACCTTTACATGTGCTGGCCACACTCATTCAAGGCTTGAGCCATGTCTGATTTTGCTCTTTCTAAGTAAGCCCCTCTTGTCAGAAGGTGTTTCAATCAAATTTTGGGACTATTTTCACAATACGGGGGAGGATAGGTAGTAGTTGGATGCAGGCACCTGTGGGATCGCAGGCAATGCGTAAGTGCTGTGCACCCATCAAAATGTATTCATTGTGTGTTGACATCTACCGCGTCATTGGGGACCACACGAGTGAAGTATTTTGCAAAGTGATTTCTGAAGGCAATTCTGTCTGGACCCAGAGGCTACTGTGAACATCTATATTTATTGTCTTTGGCTGCCTGGGTTTATGAGTGTTGACCACGTGCTCAGTGGACTGCTGCAGGTGCTGATTAGGCTCCCCCACATCGTTGCATGGTTTGTACGGCTCCCATGCTGCCTGGAACCCTCCAGGCTCTGCAGTCCAGGGACGGAGCAGCTACATTTCGAGCTGCTTGCATGCCCTCCCATGTGCAGTCCCATTGTGTGTATCAAATCTGCTTTGCCGTTTGGCGCTGAATTGCAGGCAGTGTGGCCTCTGAAACAAGGCACACTGTCCTTCCCCTCGTCTTCCTTCTCTCTCTCTCTCTCTCTCTCTCTCTCTCTTCACCTACCCTAAAAGCTGCTATTCAAGGCAAGTATGTCTTCATAGACTGCCAAGGGCATTCAAGCTTGGCCTATATTTGTGTACATCTTCTTCCTCTGAGGTATCATGCGTCTTGCATTAACAAGGATGATGTTTTTGTTTGCCTGCATACCACAGCATACCAGAAGGGAGGCTGTACGGGCTTTGGGGACACGGCGGACAGATGCACACAGGAGCTGGAGTATGAGAGTTAGGAAATAAGCAGATGCATGTGGAATGACAATGAAGCTAAAGATGAGGACTTCAATAAGGATGACGAAATAGTGAAAGCTATGATGGATATATATGATGGAATTCTGTGTCTGTCAGCAGACACATGGCTGCAAGGCATACCCAGATGGTTGTTTAAACCTCTACTGGCAATTTGAGGAATTCTTTTTTCCAAACATCCGTACAATATCAGCACGTCAAACCATTAAGGGCCGTGGCATAGCCATGATTTGGCCCCCCAATAGGGCCCGCTCTCAGGATTGGCGGATTCAATGCCTGCTATTCAATGCCTGTATTCTTCCGGTGAGGTACCACACGGCTTGCATCACCAACGATGATGTTCTTGTTTGCCTGCATACGATAGCAAACCAGAAGGGAGGCTGTGCAGGCCACCGTCATCAAGCCACCCCCAAGAGGATAAGGGTCTCCTTGCCCATCGGAACAAGCAAGGTGACCTGGTGACCACCTTTGCCCTGTGCTCAACCAGGCTTGTTTCCCCATACCTGCTCCCCCTTAGTAAGCACCATCAACGGCACCCTTAGGGTCCCTATAGCCTTGTCACAACCACTACTGGCAAAAGGCACAAGGCGCAGATAGTCCCCCAAACTTTTCTTTTGTAAACCCCCTCCCCTTTGTTCACCGTCTAGCTCTGCAAGTGCATGGTCACCCACTCAACAAATTATCCTCACCATTTGCGTACAACGAGATGAACAACACAAAGCATGGATTTAGCTCGGGGCCGCGCTTATTGTTGCTCTCTACCCTCACTGGCAGGCATGCAGAAGACATCTTGCACTCAGGTTGTTTTTGCCCTCCCTAACCAAGCCACAAGCCAGCAAGCACACAACAGAAATACAGCACACCATTTTACGTTGCATGGGGCCCTCAGGCCCTACTAGGGGAGTGGCTCCAAATAGACTAGTGACAGGTGCAAGAAATGGATCTTGCATACTCCACCTTGGCATTGACTTAGGTTGGGAGGTTGAGGCTAGCTTTAAATGCCACCACGGCAGAGATAGCCATATGAATGGAGGTGTTGCTTGGTGGATTAGAACACGAGACCATCAAAATAGCCCAGCTTGGCAAGGCGCACAGGACGCACGCCAGATGCCAACAGCCCCCACAGAGCCGCAGCACTCCCCGCCACAACTCCACAGAGCACAACAGACACAACAACACCAGCAGCAATCATCACCCGACGCACTGCTACCCTTCCCATCATCGGCAGACATCAGCAGTTCCTCGCCAACACACCCCGGCAAGCCAGGGCAGCTGAGCAACAGGCGCAAGCACGGGCAGAACCAGTAGCCCAGATCCAGCGGAATGGCCATCATGAGGCCCAGTCGACTCGTTCGAAGACCCAACACAGTCGGCAACGACCCACCGCATAGGGTGGGGCAGGATGAGATGGCCGACACCGCTGCCGAAGAAAGCAGGAGTCAAAACTCTGAAATCTGTATGTCCCACATTCTCGGTACCGCCCTTGTCGCCCTTTCCGGTGTACACGCCCGCATTTGTGGCCGTTTTTCACACGTACTTACATGCCTGCCGTCATGCAGGGTACATGGTGAGAACCAGCCCTCAAAGCTCAGACGGAGCCACACAGGCCATCAATCAGCAAATGAGTGGCTAGTCACAGCACAGGTCACCTCCCCGCACCCAGCCCCAACGAGTAGCGACGCTCGTGCACGGCCCGGGCCACTACTGCTACAGTGTGTGGCCGGCCGCCAGGACACCACCGTCTTGAGCAACACGCCTGACCCCCTGCCCCATCCAAAGCCAGTGACGTCACTACCCATTAGCATGGCCGATGAGAGCAATACCACCGCCCCAGACAATATGCTGACAGGCATGGTGATGACACCAAATCCAGACGCACCACAAGCCAAGACCAATAACGGCGGAACGCCCCCCCCCCCCTCCCCGGATATGGACAAACTGTCAAAAATGTTGGTGCGCCTCTTCACACAGGGTGAAAGTCCTCCACCCCCCCCCCCCGACCTCGCCATGGGAGGCTGTTTTCAACAGCATGAAATTTTGCAATCTCCCCCACAACTAGGGGGGCGTACCGTGCGCTGTGCGTGCGCTGTGTATGCGTTGTGCGCGCGCTGTGCGAAAAGTAGGCCATTCTCCACCACCGGTAGGCAGTTGTTCCCCTTCTTGCGTGTATGTGACCTTGCAAACAGACACCCTGAGGCCGGTATATGGTGATACATTCTCAGGCGTATTTCGCGGGGCATCATCTTTTGCTCTCATTTCTCAGACCCTCTATTGCATTCACCATGGACTTTAATGTTGGAGATAGGGTGTTCTACACTCTCCCCAATGGGGTGCGAGTTCCTGCCACAATGGTGGGGTTTGCGCCCGACGGATTAGTCCACTTGGAGTATTTCCGAGACGCGGTGAAGGTGGTGAATCGGCAGTGCAAAGTTGAGACCATCTCCTTTGCCATCCCGAGTGCCGACTCACCTCCCCCCTGCTCATGCAGCCCTTCGCCGCCGCCTTACGATCGGGGAAGGAGTCCATCAAAATCGGCCACTCCACCATCCCGTGCAAAGCCGCGCGCCCCCAAGACTACACAACGGTCTCGGGAGGCTGGCAAGTAGCTCGCTACCACCGTGAAGACCTTGACGGGTGGGCTGAGTTCGGTAAGTTCGGAAGATTGGAAGGAAGTTATTGAATGGCTTGTTTTGGACATTGGATACTTTTGAGAACACGACACGTTTGAATTGCGGAGTGTTGAATTGCTCATGCATGCTTCTAGAGGTGGCAGGTTTTCAGGGTTCTATTTCCGGGGTAAACACTGTAATAACTGGTGCTGTGCGCGCGCTGTGCGAAAACGCCCCCTAGGAGGATGAAATTTTCTATATACTGACCATACTCTATCTGCAAGCGGGGCAACCTGACAAATTGTAGTGCAGGCACAAGCTTGCGCAAGATACCTCGCAGAGGTGCACACATCTCCCGCACCACACACTACACACGCGCGCTCACACATCACACACGCCAATGGATGTGGACACAGACACGCCACGTGCAGCCACAAAACAAGGGGACAACATGAGAGTACTTGTAGAAGCACAACACAGCCACAGCCACAACAGCAGGCCAGGCGTACAACACAACCCAAGCAACAGTTGCCCGCAGTGCCGCCCCAAGCTACAAGCCATCCCCTCGCCTGATCCGGCGACTTACTCATCCGGAAGTGACATGTACAAGACCCGATGGACGTGCCAGGGGTGCAGCGAGACCAAGGAGACATGGGCATTGACTACCACGCCGGATCCCGAACAGCCGGTGCAGACATTGCAATGCTTGGTAGTGGACCAAATACAGAAGACCCCACAAAGACGACACCACCCCCCAAAAAGAAAAAAGCAAACCCGGCGTCCCCACAGTCCAACAAAGACATGGACGCGACGGCCGCATTCACAACAGACACCAAACCTAGGGGAAAGGGGAACCAGCAGGGCAAAGGAAAAAAGTGAGGTGCCTCTTTCGTTTGCCCTTCATCGCCATAGTCGCCCTCCAACTACCCGTGTACCCTAACACACATATGGGGGGACCCGTGTATCTGCAACCTATTATCCGATTGGCCCGCAGGCGGTACATCCTACCACACCACTCCAAGCACAAACGCAAGCAGGCCCTAGGCTGTCCCCACAACTCTGTACTTGGTGGCCGTGCCTGCTTTTGCTCTACGCTCCATTTTTCTTCACCACCCCGATTGCACCCACCACGATCACTGAAACCCACTACTGCAACACACCGCCCCTAAACACTTCAATCACCAGCCCCCACAACAGGCGCTACAATAGCAACTGGGTTCTCAATGTGGCGACGTGCACCCCAACCTGGGACACCATAGAATATATGAGCTCCGCCGGGACTGTCGTCTCGTTCCGGGACCACCCATCCCCCTCCTCGACATAGAGGAATACACCCAGCGCTTAGTGGTGAACACCAATAGACAGTACGATAACCTGGACAAAGCGGCCGAAGGCCAGGACCGGGACATGAAACTGGCCACTTGGAACATACAAGGCGCACAGGGCACTGTTAGCCTACAACGCTGGGCCACTGTGCTTCACCTCATCCAGCAATGCCGCATAGACCTATGCGGTATTCAGGAATACAACCCGGGTTTCCCTCTACCGGAGGCGGCCACCACAACGCTCAACAATGATTACAAGTGCTTTGCTGCGCCCGGAACGGAGCCACGGATAGCCTTTCTCATCCGCAACGCAATGGTGCCTCATGTCCTCGAAACGTTGTACTCCCCCAACGGGTTAGCGGGGGCCCTCAGGCTTCAACTGTCTAACGGACCACGGCGCACCATAGCCTGTGTCTACTCTAAATTCAGCCGACACGACAAACAAGAGGTAGACCTCTTCTTGCAAACTGTGAAACCATATGGCATCCTCATTGGAGACTACAATGACGACATATGGTCACCCAACCTGATACGCCCCTGGTTGCAGGACCTTGCCTATGGTGAGTTCCTTGACCCGCTGCACGCGAATAATCAACCACCCGAACCCCGGCAGTACTACACACATATACCTCGACATGGCCGCCCGCGACGCCTAGACGCCATATTGATTAGGCAACAAATTCCCAACATGCCCTGGACGTACTACGATACCATACAAATGCCGATATCAGACCACGCCCTAGTAATGCTCGGCATCCGATGGAGGATTGGAGCACCCAACACACCCTATAGGAAACCGCAACCCTCCGTCTCTAGATGGTATGTCACCCACTTCCAACGGTTTACTAACACCATGTCCACCCTACCTGTGAAAACAACGGACCCCCCCCCCCCCTGCATGCAGCACGACGCATCTTGTCCGCTATCGCCCATGCGGCCCGACCAAGGCATCCCAAGCACACAAAAACGCCAGCCACGACAACATGGTCGGAAACAAAGGATCCCTTGGCACGATTACGGGACCTAGGGGAAGCACAAGAACACCACATACGAAAACAGATAGGCAAACTCACGGTGCTTGTCACCGTTGGTTTACCTCTACGTCTTCCCTTTTCAGGCAGTGTGTTTTTACTTTCTGTTTTTTGTGCCATGAACCTTTTCACCCCCAACAAGTGAGCCAGCCCCCCGAAGGATTCGGACAATCGCGGCGTAGAGCCGTCGGTTGGGCCGTCCCCTTCTTCGCAGACGAATCCCGACCTGCAGGCCTTGGTCCGGCAACAAGCAGCGGAGTTGGAGGGCCTTCGCAGAAGGCTCGAGAAGGCGGAACTGGCCTCGCCCAAGACGCCACGGCTCACCGCGGAGGCCTTGGCGGAGTTCCGCGGCCGTGAACGACTGGCCGGGTGGATGAAGCAAACCGCGGAGTCCCTAGAGCAGTACGTGCAGCTGGTACCCAGAGCGGACATGGAGGGCAACGAGGACCAAACACTAGGGGAGGTCCTGGCGAACCGCGTCTGGGACACCCTCTGGGACAGCCATAAGGCGTATGAAGGACGACAACGAGCCCGCGAAGACGCCGAGTCCGCCAAAGGCAGGCAGCTGGATGCCCTCCAGTGGTCTCAGGCCTCCGCCCACCCGGCGGATTCTTTTCGGTGGCGAGGGGTTCGGTTCGTGCGTGAGGGAGGAGTCCTCAAATGGGTTAATGCCTCGGGACGGAAGGTCCCGGTGTCCGCCCCGGCGCCAGGGGAATGCCGCCGTTGCAAGGCCCACAGCCCTGAGACCGCTGCCCCTAAGCACTGGCACTTTCAGTGCCCACACTGGGCCTGACTGGACGACCCTGCCAGGGATGGGGGGGGCGGTCAGCGGGCGACCTTTCTGCTCGCAGGCCGTGCCCGCGGCGGTTGCCCCGGAGGTTGCGTCCGGGTTTGTTGCCAGCTTTGCAGGCCTGGCGTCCGCTTGGGAGCGGCTGGCGAAGTCGGACGAGCGGGCCTACCCCCGGGTGGCGGCCATGCATTCCTGGAAGCAGCACACAAGACAGCGGTATGGGTCGGCCATTCACCAGCTGGCGGAGTTCGAAGCATGCATCCCGGCCAGACCCCTTCCAGAAGTCCTCTCCCTTTGCATGGCGGAGCGTGCAGCACACGGCCACTCCGCATCCGGGCTGCGAGGGCTTGCGTCTGCCGTGCGAGCAGCGGAGGATTTGGCCTTGGTTCCCCGGGTTGTGGCAGCCCTCCACTGGCGCATTGCCAAGTCAGGACGAGGCCCAGGCCCACAGGCGTACGTGTCACTCCGGGCCCTCGTGCACATCTGGAATGCGGCCACCGCGCCGGACGACAGGGCGGTCGCGGCGCTGGCGGCCCTGTCGTGGACGATGTGGCTCCGGGTTGGGGAGGCTGCCTCCGTCAGGTACTGTGACCTCGGCCGTAAGGAGGGCCTCTGGTTCTACAGCACCAAGGTTGGGGAGCCCGGATGGGTCTGTCGACCAGCCGCGGCTTATGCAAGGTCATGGATGGAGTTCCTCCGGGTCTACTGCAAAGCAAAGGGAAAGCGACCTGAAGAGCCCGTTTTCGAAGGGGGGGCCCCCTTCCTCGAGGACGCCATCAGCCGCCTGCTCCGCGACACCAAGTGGGCTGATGCTCGCTAGCATGCTCTCAGAAGAGGAGGTTCCGCGGCATGTTGGGTGCGCAAGCCCGCCACCTAGTACTTCCTCTTCTGGGGGCGGTGGGATGGCTTGCGTACAGCCATGGGTTACGCCCTGGGGTTTCGAGATCCGGAGGTTGTGGGTGACTTGGTGTTGCCCCATGTTGGCGAGGCTGTGGGCCTAGGCCCGAGAGGTACGGTTCTACCTGCGGCTCTGTGGGGTTTGGCTATGTACGACCTCTCGAGGTTTACGGAGCCTCCCATGGAACCGCCGCACCCGAGCCCACCGCCTCTTCTTGTACCTACTGGCGGCAGTCTGGTGGAGGACGTCCCGGAAGCGCAGGGCATCACTGACACTACCGTGGACCACCCCCAGTCGTGCCTATCCCCGGCCGTCCCGGGACCTCTGTCAGAACCGCGACCAACCTCCAGTTCCCCGCCCTGCACCCAGTCCGCCTCTCCTGAGCTGCCCCTTGAGATCATCGTCGTGTCCGATTCTGACTCGGATGAGGATGTTGGAGATGGGTCGGGAGTTCGTAGGATTACGGAGTGTGTGCCCAATATGGGGAGCGTTACTGCTCCGGCGGATGCCTTCAGGGTTGGAACGCCCGGCCCTGGGGGGGTGGAGTCCCGTAAGCGGCCCCGGGAACCGGGACCACGGCGGCAGCAGTACGCCCCCCCCCCCCCCTGTCCGGCAGTACCGTGTGCCTTCCCCGTCCCGGGTGGGTGGCCCCGATGTGGTTGTCATGGCGGTTCGGCAGCAGCGCCTTGTGCCCAAGAGGCGGCTTCCCGAGATTACGGGGTGTCCGCCCCACAAGCGACCCGCGGTTGGTCAAGGTCTTGCCCCCGGTCGTGGGGTTTCCGCCACCGCAGGTGGGAGTGGGGGGGGGGGCTCTGGCGCCCGGTCTTCGTGATGTGTCCAGGCCACCCACGGGCTCCGTGGGGGGGGCGGGGTCCTCTGCGCATCAGCGTTTGGGCGCCGTGGCTGTCGGCTACGAAGCGTCTAATGCCGCGCCCTCCGCCCCCCCCCCCGGCCCCGAGTGGTGGCAGGGCAAGGCTGTGGGCGGTGCGCAAGTTGGTAGAAGGTGGCGGGCGGTGGTCTTGGCGATGGCGGTTGACAGTGGCCGGGGAGCAACCGTCGGCACAAGCGGTGGAGGTGGGGCAACCCCCGAGGGGGGTGGGGGCCTCGTATGCCTGGCGGCTGCCGGGGGAAACGTCCACGACGGTAGAAGAGTTGCAGACACAAGGAACAATAGTCTTAGCGCGAGCGGAGGGTCTGGGTGCGGGGGGGGGGGGGTCGGTGCCCCCCCCCCCCTCCTGCCCCAAGGGAGCGGTCACTCGGGTGGTGTGCCCTCCGGGCCCCCCCGTTTACGTCGACAGTTGCACCGCCGCCCGGGCCTCAGGTCCGGGAGACCCCAGGGCAGGGAAGCGCTCAGCGCGCCCGCGGGCCCCTCCAACCGCCCGCCCCGTCGCCGTGGGAGGCTGGTCCGGCCTAGAGCAGCACCACCCGTGCCAGCGCAATCAGGGAGTGCGGACCACCCCCAGTCGTGTGAGGAGCTTGGCCACCCCCTGCCGTTGGCAGTAGTGGGCGACCAGCGGCATGTCTGTAGACCTGGAGGTGGCGTGTCCAGACCGGCAACTCCCCCGGTGGGCTTAGCGTCTGGCTCCCCCAGCCTCCCCGCCGGGGCCTGGAGCACCAGGCGACACACTACCCCACGCGCGCGTACAGCCCCCCACGCACGCCACCACACACACAGCGACCGGGGCACGCTGGTATCGTGCCCGGGTTGGTCTCCGACGACACGCGGGACACACCCCGCACTAGCGGATCCCAGCACGGTATCCCGCGCGTCAGTAGACCGGACCATCCTCCTCTTGGCGCCGCACACCACCTGATCACCATGGAGCAGGGTCCCTAGAATGTGCGGCCGCCAAGCACCAGCCCCTCAGCGACAAGGAAGGCTGCGGACGACGGTCGCATCGCCGCAGCGCACACCTCGGGCATCGATACCTGCGACATTCCATATGCCTCCTCCCCCCTGCCCTACGCCTGCCCCTGCCCTAGCGCTTGCCCCTACTCCCTGACCCCTGTGCCCCTCGGCCCTTACTTCAGCCTGTGACCTCGCCCCAGCCAGGCCCCTATGGCCGCCTGCCCGCCCACGATCGCCCATACTTCACCGCGCGACAGCTAGCGAGTACCCGGTGTTGCCCATAAGGCCCGAACAAACGACCTGCCTGCCCCCGTCGCGCACGTTGCCCGCTTGCCTGGTACCTGGTGCCCAGGCCCTGTGGAGCCCTGCTGCCCCCGCCATGTGCTCCGCCCCCTGCCACTTCCCCCCTACTCGCGCCTCTCTCAGGACCTGATCCACCATGGCCCCTAAACACGCCTTTGCCGCAAAGTCCCCTGCCCAGTGCGCTGCCGATATTCGCCCGGGCGAAGCGTGGCCAGCCACTGCCGTGGGCTGGAACGAGGCCGCCAGCAAGCTGCAGCTCAGCGTGGTCCACCACGAGTCGAACACTCCCGTGGAGGCCTTTCACCCGGACGACAACATGTTGGGTGCCCTGTGCCTCTTCTGGGCCGTCGCAGTGGAGACTCTGCCGCCCCTGGATATCGGCACACTTTAGCAGCGTGACGTCAACTTCCACTCGGGCACGTATCAGGCGGCCATGACCGACCTCCTTGCGTACCTCGCTGCGGCCCCCTCCGATGCGCTCCACCAACTACAGCAAGCGGCGGCCGCGCATGTATCCCCATTTAGCGACACCCTTCGGGCCTCATCCCCAGACCAATTCCTCATGCTCCTCGCTGGCGACGAGTCCCCCAAGCGACCCCTCGACCGTGTACCGCTCGTACACTGGCTGTTGACTTGGCAAGCGGCCCACCGCAAAAAAGCCCTACGCTGCCAAATACTACCCCAGGCAGAAACCCGCCTGCCGGCCCCCTGTCCGCTATCACTCCAGCAATGGAATGCTGAGATCTCCCGCCACAAACCGATCCTGCAGTACCCTGGGGTCCTGTCCCGCTTGGCCCTCAAGAGAGCCGAACTCTCTGGACCCCCGAGCTCTGAACCACTCTGGAAGAGGATGCTCACGCAGCCCGGCACCCTGGCCTCCGCCACCGACTTCACGTCCGAGATCGAGCGGCTGGCCTCCACCCCTGACGGTCACGCGGAGCATGTGGCCCTGTCCATCCGGGTCCTCTGCACCGACACGGCCATCCCCGACAGCGCCCTTACCACGCTCTGCTCAGTGAAGAGCGGGCGATCACTGGCCTCTGCCGTCAAGACGGTCTGGTATGGCTGTCCAGCGACCCTCCGCCCCACCCTGCAGGCCAACCTCCTCGACCTGATCGCCACAGTCGAGGACATCCATGGTGCCTCCGCCATTGAGTCCCACCGCCTCACAGCCCTTCAATCCCTTGACCCCCTCGTGGACGCGGCTGCCACCCGGCCCGGCCTGGTGTGGTCGTCCGCAGCGGCCACCCTCCTCGCCGCCCGCCCCCCGGTGGTGCCCCCGCAAGCGACGGACCTGCTACTGGCTGTCCGGGATTCCGTCTCGTTCCGTGTTGCAGTCTCGGTAGCGGTCCAGGGCACCACCCGTCCGCAACAGCTGGAGCAGCTGGTATCAGAGGTCCGGACCGCCCTGCAGCCCACGCCAGGCCCCGCGGCGGTGTACGCCTGGTTTGAGCGCTGCACCTCTGGACCCTTCCCGCCTTTGCCTCCCACGAGCACCCCGACCCCCCTCCCCCCCGTGCCTCTCCCGTCGAGCGCCTTCCCCTGCCCGCCCACCGCCCTCCCCCCCGCGGCCCCCCCCACAGTCTCCACAGGGTTGCTGCCCCCCTCCCTCGTGGACACACCTCAGATCATTCGCCTCCGCGGCCTCCAGCACGTGCCTGATGCCACATAGGGTTCCAGCGCCCTCACCCACCACATCGGTGCACCGATAGCCATCCCCGCTCAAGCCCTCCGCGACGGCTCACACTTCGCCTCCATTCCCAACGAGCAGTTCCGGCTCCTTTTCGCCAGCGCCCCCACTCGCACCTACGTTGATCCCCACTCCCACTACACCATCACCCTGGACTCTCGCACAGCCGGAGGAGAGCCCTTCTTCCTCCCCGACAGCCCCGTCAAGCCGCCCCCCAAAAAGAAACTCCGGAATCAACCCAGCCGCCGCAAAGCCACCCACACCGACATCGCCCCGCCCCCCAGCCACCCCCCCCCCAGGCTTCGCCACCTCCGCCAGTTCATCCACAGCCCCCGCTGCCTCCCCCCAACCTCCTCGAGCGTACAACACCCTCCCCCTCACCCGCGACGCCCCCGACACGTCCCACCGCATTACCCCCTATCACGGCTCCCGAGTCAACTGACTCACCCTCCCGCACTGCCTCCCCCCCGGCGCCCTCCCGTCCACCTTCCTCGACCAGCTTGCACTAGACTGTGCTGTAGCCTACCCCCGCCCCCGCGAACTCCGAAGCCTCGCGGCCACAGCCCGCTCCCTACTCCACGACCTGCCGCCTGACACCTCCTGCCCCATCGCCATCGACCCCCCTCGCCAAGGCCCCTGCCCCACAGTGTGCTGGCAGTGTGGCACCATCACACAGCACGGCACTACCGCCTCCACCTGCCCCCTCTGCGGCAGCGAGGACCACGTCCTGTTGCCTCCGCCCAGCGATTCACCTCTGCCAGAGCACGCCGCCACTTTCGTCGCCCGCCTCACAGCCGCCCTGCCTCCCTCCGTTGCCCCGCCGAGGCCCTGCCTGCCGCCCCAGCTGCGCTACCGCGTCCTCCACGACTTCGCCCTCTGGGTCTCCCAGGCCGTCCAGGTGCTCCGGGTTGATAGCCCCGACCCCGTCGTCAGCATCCCCATCGTCGTTCACGGGTACGTGGTATGGTTCTATGATGACTCCCCCTCCCATCTGTCCCCGTGGCCCCACCCCAAGGCTCACTATAACACGTCGCTATATGGCGTTCCTGGCCACCGCTTATGGCTGACCCCAGCCCCCCCCTTGCCCACTACAGTGGTGGCGTGGTTGTGCCCCTCTTGCGGCCGTCCCCAGCTTCCCTCCGCGGCTATCCTCGACCCTGCCCCCCTCCTCCGCCTCCCCAACGCTGTTTGCCTTCACTCCAACCCGGGCTCCTCCCACCTGACCACCAGCATCGCCCAACGCTCCTACGGTCGTCCACCCAGCTTACCACTCCTGCAAGGTGTGCCCTCAGCCCCAGTACGCCCTGGCAACCCCTGCTTTCACCCCGATCACTCCCTCCTCCTCCCCTCCCCGCCATGGGCCCGCCACCTGCTGTCCATGGAACTCTCCCCCCTCAACTTACGCCGTCATGCTGGACTCGTGTTCCTGTCCTGGAACATTGGGGGTGTCGCATCCCATGTGGATTTCGTCGTACACACCCTCCTCGCCCTGGAGGTTGACGCCTTCGCCTTCCAGGAGGTATGGACCTTTGAGCCCCTACTCCAGGCCATGCCCACCATGTTCGCCTGCCACTCCAGCTCCGCCGAAGGCTGTGGTACAGGGTTCGTGCTTGGATGGCGCCGGTCCCTCCAGCACCCAGCCACACCACCCCGGATCGAGCATGATGCCCCTAACTTACTCGTCTCCACCGTCCGCCACCACACCCTGGGGTTCCTCCTGCTCGCCTCAGTGCACATCCACCCCGATCCGGACTATAAATCCCGCCGCGCCGTTCTCATCAACCTCACCACCCTCGCCACCTACCTCCGAGCAGCCCTTGAGCTTGGAGGCGACTTCGACATGTCACGGACCTCTACCCGTCATCCTCTGGCAGCAGCATGCCGCGGCGATGGATGCATGCTCCGCTTTCGCCCAGCCTTCCCAGCCGACACCCCCACCCACTTCTCCAGCTCTGGGGGTGTCCCCAAGGCGACCTGCATCGACCAAGTTTTCGTCAAGGGAGCGCGATCCATCACGGATGCAGATGTTCTCCCCTCGCCCACGCCCCACAAGCCCCTTCTCGTCTCAGTCGAACCCCTGGAAGGCCTAGCAGACATCCGCAGCTGGCGCATGATTCGCTGGCACCACTCTCCCCCCGGCACCCTGCCCCGACTCGCGGCACTGATCGACCTCCTTTGAGGCTGGCTGGCGTCTTATCCAGTAGGCCCCAAAGCGTTCCACCAGTCCCTCTGGGCTGCAGCCCGCCACCTCATCCCCCACCCCAGACCAGTTGACCACGTTCTGCGCGACCTCCGCCGCCGCTCGACTCCACGCACCGACGCAGAGCTGGCTGACCTCCGAGACTTCGTGGCTGCCACCGCCGCCCGCCATGGTGTTGAACGTCCAGATGACGCTCTGCGGTCCACCGCCATCACCGGAGCAACCAAAGGTGCCCCGTGCCGCCCCTCCAACCCGCTACGCCCCTACAGCGGGATCCAGCCAGACTTGGGCTGTGAACTCCCCACAGCGGCCGCCCGTCTCCAGGAAGTACATGACCAAGCGTCGGCCACCACCAAGCACCGCGGACACCCCCCCGACCTGGACTTCCTCACAGCCACCTATGATCCCGCCAAATGGGATCCATACTTCGATCCCATCGCACACATGCCGGCCAAACTCCTGGGCGACCTCCTGGCCGCAGGCGTAGACCCGCGGGACCGCCCGCGCCGAGGCCTCTTCAGCCGTCAGGTGGCAGAGGGACCAGTGCTCCGCCCAGACAGGATATGGCGCTCAGTGACATCCCCAGGATCACTGTTTGCTGGCCTCGACCAGTGCCCACAGGCGCTCCTGCACCACCTACGCCACGGGGGAGTCCTGGGCGTTCAGCGCCACCTTCAGCTCGTCGACGCGGGTGCGGACTCCCTCTCCCTCGACTCCGTCATGATGGGCATCGACAAAAATAAACCCTTCCCCCACCTCTTCAAGGCCCACCGCCCCGTCACACTCACGTCTCCACTCACCCGCGCCGAGTCCCGGGCTGCCCGTGACATGCTGGTCCCTTCCCTTGAGATCTCAGGCACACTTCCCCCAGACGCCTTCGCGTACCGGTCCGACATCCGCCCCGCCTTCCTCGCCCTCGCCCTCCCAGCCACCGTCTTCGCCAGCCTAGAGCGCCACGGCTCCGCCGCCATCACCGACTGGGACTCGGCGGACGCCTTTCTCCGCCAGCAGCGTGAGGACTGCAGCCACTTGCACGGCATCCTGCAGCTCCCCTGGGATTTCGGGCCCTGGGCCGTCAAATACTACGGCCGCCTACGCATCCACCCGCTGACGGCGGACCGTTTCGCCCCGCCCTACGTCACGGAGGAAGGATGGAACCAGGGGGACAACCCGTCAGGCGACACCTACCAGGTAGGAGAGCTCGTCGTCAGTGGCAGCCTGCCGCTCACCCCAGAAGTACAGGTGCCCCCCAGCCCAACCGGCGTCCCAGTCAGCAACTTGTCGTACTCAGACGACCGCCGCCTCGTTAGGCCTACGCTCCTCTCCCTGGTCGAGCTGACGAGGCACTGCACCCGCGCCACCGTGGCCAAGGGAGGCCTCGTCCACATGGACAAGCTCCGCTTTTTCGCCCTCCAACTCACCGACTCCAACCTCCACCAGATCACGTCCACCGTGCCGTACTACCTCACCCCAACCTCACAAGCCACCCCCCAGATCGTGGGCATCCCGCTGTCCCATGCCCTCAAGCCCCCAGACGCCTATGCCGACCTCGCCAAGCAAGTCACGCGCATGCGCCGCTGCATAGAGTCCCTCCCCACCACCACCATTCTGGCCCTACGCTCCCTGTGGGCCTTCATTCTCTCGCAGCTGGACTACATCGCCTCCGGCGTGGCGATACCACCAGAGCACATAGAGGACCTCGCCATCCAGTTGTGGGCGTACTACCGCCACGTTCTGGGGCTCCCGTGCTGGACATCCCGAGCCCTTCTCGCCCTCCCCCTCAGCTACGGCGGCCCCGGCTGCCCCCACCTGCCCCTCCGCTCAGCGTGCCTTCTTCTCCTGACGTACACCCAGGCCACCTGCTCCAGGTCCCTACTTGCGCACCGCTCTGCGCGATATCTGGCCGAGACCAGCCTCCCCGGCGGCGAGGCACGCCCCCTCCGCGCTGCAGCCCAACAACTATCAATTGAGGTCTCCCTCCTCCCCGACCCTGCCATCGGCGCCATGCCCGTCCACAGCGATACTTCCCCATCTGTCCTACATGCGTACCCCAGCCTGGTACTCGCCACCGACGCCGCGCTCCGCCACCGTGACGGCGGCGGCGGCATCGTGTTCTTCGCCCCCGGCCGAGGTATCATTCTCAGGGCATGGTTCGGCATCCGCATGTGGGTCACCCCTGCAGGTGCTGAGTGGCTGGCCCACCTGGTTGGCCTGTACCTTCTCGGCGAGTGGTCAGGCCACTTGACTACCGCCATGGACAGCACCTCTACCCTGCTGCGCGCCCACACGCGCTTCCCCCCGAAACTCACCATCCTGGAGCTTCTGTGGCGCCGCCTCGCCCCCACTCTCCTCCGTCTCCGCTCCCATACGGAGCTCTGGGTCCGAGCGCAGCATGACAACCACGCCACCCACCTCCTGGCCGTCCTCAACAGAGAATCCCATCAGTTGGCTGCCCGCGGGGCCGCTAGCCCCACCCCCTGGGCCGTACCCCTGCCCCACCTCCTCCCTGCACCCCTAGTCCTGCACTACCGCGGTGGCTTACTTGTCGAACCGCAATTGGGCCTCGACGCAGCCTACGACGCCGCCACCGCCTCCGCCTACTTCTCTGGCCGTCGAGCTCATCTCCTCCGCCCGGACGGCACGATATTTTAAGAGATGCTTGAAGCCGATGACGTGCCGACGCGCGCCATCAAGCGCGCCCTCGCGTACCGGGTGCTCGAATGGCAGCCGCCCCCGGAGCCGAACATCCCCATGGAGTGCCACTTCTGCGGCGTCACCGAGCACCAACTCTGGCGCCACGTCCGCAGCAGGTGCCACGCGACCTTCCTCCACCTACGCCACGCCCAGTCCCTCATCCTCCGAGCCGCAGCCCCCTCTCCAGCCGCCACCGTCACGGGAGACGGCGTCCTACTAGACGGTCAAGGACAACCGGTACTGGGCTGTACCTGGGACTCTCACTACACGTCGGAAGCCGCGGACATGGGCGACATCCTCACGCTGTCGGGCCTGTGGTACACCTCCCCCGACCGGGGTGGGGCCCACCTCACTGCAGCCGCTCGTCGCCGTGCGACGAAAGACGTAGTAAGTGCCTTGTCCCAGCCAGCCCTGACCCTCCCTGACCTACTGGCCCTCTGGGCTGCACTTCCTTTTCCCCTCAGCACGCCGACCCAGCCCCCGCCTCAGCCTCCCACGGTCTCCGTGTTGGATCACCAAAGCTACGTGCCGTGGGACTACTCCCTGGTGACAGCTTACCTGGTGCGGGGCCTGCCGTCTTGGCAGGTGCGCTGTGCGGCACAGCTGAATGTGTCCCTGCCTGTAGAGCCCCAGTGGCACCCGGATGACCCTGTCCTCCTCTCGCCGCCGGCGACTTTATATTGGGCCCTTGCCCAGCTTGCGCAAGCAGGTTTACCTCCCCTGTGGGCTGGCGTAGCCTTGCTCACGGCTGTGCCCCCGGGGGACAGCTCCCTGGCGCTGCCCCAGCCCATGACACCGTACGCCTGCGGTGCGCTGTGGGTGTACACCACAGCAGGCGTGTCCCATCGATGGGCCCTCGCTCCTGCAGCAGCAACTCAGTAACAGTAGACAAGCCGAGACGACCCCGCGTTGTGCCAGTGTAGGGCAGGCAGAGGTAGGACCGAGCCCCCCCCCCAGGGCCCGGCATAGAGGACTGCGCCCGGACCAGAACCCCCCCCCCCCCCCAGCGTGACACACGGGACCGGGGCCGGGCCAGGCGCGGCACTGCCGTGTGACCCGACGTGCCTCGCAGCCCCACCCACTCCCGCCCCACATGCACAGGCAGCGCGCGCACCCCATACACACAGGCACGGCGGCATCTCCCTCCCGCGTGTGCCACCGCGGGGTACGGGGGCGGTCATCAGTCCGGCAGGCCTTGCGACCGGACAACCGAGCACCCGCCGGACCAGTAGTGACGCGCAGGGAAGGGCGACGTCCATGGTCCCGGAGGTCCCGATGAGGCCTTGACCCAACCCAACCCAACCCCCCCCCTGCCCTACCTGAGCCAGCTTTCCCTAGGGACGGAAGCAATAAGCCGGTTGTCCCGCAGTTCCTGGTGGCACTGCCCCCGTACGCCCGGGTGCTTGCCCTGTTGTCGGGGTTTGCGTGCTGGCTACGGCGAAAGCTGTCAGCACCGGGCCCTTTACTTATGCAGCGGATTGAGTTGTTTGTAGATAGGCTTTTTCGGGTGGCGGAGGACTTCGCCCTGGTGTCCGCACTAGATGTGATTTGTCTGGCACTGTGCGAGTTTGCCGAAACGGCGTGGGAGGCACTACTTCACTTGAATACGTTGCCCAAGCCGTCGCTCGCGGCGGTGGTCCCAGAAGTGGTCTAGCGCGGGCTGGGGGCCGTGGGGTCATACCCGATTCCGGGTGATTTGTGGAGGGAAGTTGTCCCGGCCGACTTTTTGGAGGCTGCGGTAGCTTACGACGTTGAGGATGATTCCCAGGGTGGGGCGGGTAGGGTATCCTGTTTGGTTGGTCAGTTCTTTTCCGCTGTTGAGCATCTGGGCATTTTCAGGTAACTCCCTGCCGGTACTGCGCCGTCGGTTTTTCCATTCATTATCCCTAAGTCATCCCGTAAGGTCAGCCTTATAGTGTCTTGCGTTGGGTTAAATGAAAGGTCTCCGGATCCCCCCCATTTTGCCTTGCCCTCCTGGGAGGGCATTTGCCGACCGTTGAACCAGACACCGCCCGATCAGCAGCTGTATGCCACGCATATTGACCTGACCAACGCTTTCTGGAGTTTTATCCTGCCGGAAGGCGTGGACAGGGCCTTCAGGGCTAGGGTGCGGCCGGGGGGACCAGTGGTGGGGGCGGCGCGATTACCTTTTGGCTGGAAGTTTTCGCCATACCTGTGCCAGCGGATCCTGGGGGACTTATTGAGAAGGCTCGCCCCCCATGGTGTGGAATTGCTGCATTACCTGGACGACTTCGTCCTGGTCTCAACCGATCGTCCCATGCTGCATGGCACCACCCAAGAGTGTGTGCGTGTGTTGGTTGCTAATAAGTTTATCATTTCCGATAAGTCCACTTTGGATCCGGTGCAACGTCCATTTGTGCTGGGGAAGTTTTTGGACTTGCAGCGCCGTATGATTTACAGCCACAGGCGGGCATGGTTGCAGATATTGGCAGCGTGGTTTCGGTTGGCAGTGTCCCCCATGCCTGGGCCCAAGCTAATGGAAAAGTTGCTGGGCTTCATCCAATGGCACATCCGGCCCCGGCCTTGCTAGCGGGCGCGTATTGTTGGGTCCGGTGGGGAGACCATGATAGGAACGTGCCTGTAAAGATCCTGCATGCTTTGGCCTCTGCCTTGTGCTTGTGTGCTGAGCCTTATAGGGCCTTGCCGTGGGAGAGGGCACGGCAGTTTATCTCACTTTCCCATTCTCATGTACCTGAACTTTTTCAACGCCTGGAACCATGGTGCTGGTGCGTGGACGCGGCGTGGGACTTGTTTTCGTATAGGGTGGGGGGGTTTTCGCCGCAGGTGGGTGCCCGAGCATGGGTGGTGCCCGTAGCGCGTCATACGCAACAGACAGCGGAGCTGGTAGGGTTGTGCTGGGGTGTGAGAATGGCCTTGCGTTTGCAGTGGGATTGTGTGTTGTTGGTGACGGAGAGTGAGGTAGCGTCAGCACAGCTTGTTCAACTGAAGGCTTCCATGTGGTTGAAAATTCAGCATGCGATGTTACGTTCTGTGTCACGCCGGCTATGTGCTTCCAGATTGCAGGTTTATGTCGTGTGGTGTCCGTCCCATTTGCAGCCCGGTGACCCGCTCAGTAGGGTTCAGTCCGATTTTCACGGCCGCCTTGCTCGGGCGGAAGTAGCATCCCAGGTTCGGTGGGGAAACCTGCTGCGCTCGTTGCACCAGTGCAGGTTCGTGGGGGCCGTGGTCCTGTAATTTTATGGCGGGTCAGCTCTACCCCTGTGCTGCGTGCTGTAGCGTTTTTGTGCGGGTATGCCTCGGCGAAACCGGCGAAACCGGCGCCACCTACGCCCGCGCCACCACCGGGGAGGCGTGCGACATCGCCGCTCAGCTGCGGCGGTGGAGAGGCGACACCTGCGGGCGCAGCGGCAGGCGCTGTACGTGCTGGCCCGCCGTCTGCCACGTCGGTCTGTTCGCAGGGTGTGGCCGGGGACCCAGGCACGCCTCATCTTCGACCGGGCCTGCCCACTCGCGGAGGCGCCGGACTTGCTGCGCGACGCCGTGGTGGACTTGGCGTCCCGGCTTGGTGGAACGGCGCACCAGATGTTCACTGCCACGGGGAGTCCCGAAGTCAAGGACGCGGCAGGCCGGCACTTGTGCTGCCATAGATGGCGCATAAGACTGGGAGGGCGCGAGTTGGCCCTGTCCCTTTCTGCGCATAAGCAGATGGGCGGTAACCGCCCTTATTTATGGGTCCAGGGGAACATGTTGTTGGTGCGCCGGGTGGCATATATGTTTAAGGCCTTAGACTGAAGGGAGTTCTCCAGTGGCGCGGGGTGCCGTGGCTGTCTGCTGCGTGGCGCCTTGCGCCATGTGGGTGGGCTGTGGAGCTGTACAGTACGGTGGTTGGGGTGCAGAGAGGTGTGCTTGCGCCGGTTCTCAGTGGGGACCGAGTTTTGGTTTGCGACAGTCGGGGGGTTCCAGTATTGTATCTTGTTCAGGGTATCACCCGCCCCACGACAGCCTGAGCCCTGACAGTGGTGTTGTTTTCACGTGTATCCCCTTGCGCGGATCCTGTCCACCCAGCCCCTCCCACTGAGACGCATTTCTGTGTACGGCGACGTGGTGCTGGCGCTTTTACTGAGGAAAGGTAAACCACGAGATGTCTGTCTGCCAAAATTGCTCTTTGCTTGTTGCCTGTGGTAAACTCACGGTGCTTGTCACCGTTGGTTTACCTCTACCTCTTCCCTTTTCAGGCAGTGTGTTTTTACTTTCTGCCCACCCACCCACCCACCCACTTGTGGTGGGAGGCGGGCTGGTCGTGTCCTGACCTTGGTGGTGCCCCTGCGCCTGCGCCAGAGTTGGAGGGCTGCCACCCAGCAGCCGTGTGCCGAAGAGCTGAGTGCTTATGGTGACCATTGGGCTGCCTTACTCGTGGCAGCAGCAGTGAGCTTCGCATCCGTGCCCAGCATCGAGGGGAGGGAGAGGTCCAAGCCAGACAGAGGGTTTGGTAGGTCCAGAGCCGGACACAGCGTGTGTTGTGTAGCACATGAGTTACTGCCACGAGATGTCTGTCTGCCAGAATTGCTCTTTGCTTGTTGCCTGTGGTAAACTCCGCAGAGCAGCCGTCCACAGATCCGGATACTTCTACAAAATGGTCAATTGATGGCGTACCGGACTCTTAGCACAAGACACACCACAACCCCCAATAGGGGGGCACAACACATCTTAAACCATTTCGCCGTGACCCTTCATACGACGAGGACGCTTGCCAACGGCTGATTCGGAAACACGTACGGCACCACACATGGAACACATTGGTACCCACATACGACGAACACCTCAAGTGCCTACGGGCACCTAAGAACAAATCAGCCGGTCCCGACAGGGGTCCCCCACACCTCTTGAGGCACCTACCAGAACGCATACAGAAACAACTATACCAGGCAATACTCGATGTCTGGAACGGACATCATATCCCCACCGCCTGGCTACGCTCGCGGGTGGTGCTCATCTATAAAAAAAAAAAGACCCACAAGACCCACACAACCTCAGGCCAATATACGTATCCACCGCCATATACATCAGACTCACACGCCTTTTCCTGATGCGTATAGCAAAGGCCATGACCCCAGGGCTACTAGACACACAACACGGGGCGTTACAAGGCCGAAATACCACCACACTCGCCACCAAGCTATTGAACGACCCACACACACAAGACGGATACGTGGCCCTCCTAGACGTAGCCAAGGCATTCCCCTTGGTCCCCCAACCGATGCTGACCAACATCGTAAAGGAGGCAGGGGCAGGGGAAACCATCATAAGAACGCCGACGGAAATATACCAACACACACCGGCCGTACTGTCCCTGCACAGACGGGACCTGCCCGTACGCCCCACTAGGGGAATGAAGGAGGGATGCCCCCTATCCCCCACACTATTCCTCCTATACTACGACATCCTACTGAGGGAAACCAAGGAAGGATGTCCGGAAGCCTGCCTCTACGTCTTTGTCGACGATATCGCAGTACGAGCACCCACGACGGATGCACTACTACAAACCCTCAATACACTACACGAAGTGGCGCACACGATGGGGCTACGTTTCAACAAAGACAAGACCGAAGTGTATCACTGAGCCAAAACATATTGCCTGGAGCCAATCACCTGGCGGCACCAATACCTGTGCGCCCACCCATACTCACATACCTAGGCTACGTGCTGGCCCACCCCACGCAAGAAAAAACAGCCTGGGACATGGTGACCACACAACTATACCATGGCATTGCGACGTACAGAACCCTGCCGCTCAATGGTTACGAGAAGGTAGCAATTATTAACGCCGTCCTCATCCCCAGATGGACTTATAGGGGACTCTTCCTAGGGAACAGATCCCGGATGGCTATGTGGGACGACGTACTCCTACAGTACCGAAGAGACACACCCGGAATTGAACAACAAATGAACAAACAGTGACTCACTACAGACCTGAGTCACGGGGGACTAGGCATGCGCCAACTATGGTGGTCTTACATCACCCGGTGGATCACACTCGGGCAGCAAGAGTTACAAAACAACGGCCCTACACAACAACTCACGGCAACCCAATACAAATATATCGACGCCGTCCGGGCCCTTGGGGGCACGGTAGGTCAACGTATCTCCCAACCCAGACAGCACCGCCCCTTAGCCGAGGGCCTGTACAACAGAAAGCTCGGAGGAGGACCAAGAAATTAGCGCCGGCAAGAAACTAGCGGCCACCAGCCGCCTGGACTATGGCTGGCTGAACCCACCCGACGAACCAACCCCCGAGGAAACCCTCGAGGTGTCTCAAACACTACCCTACCAGCAGCAACTCCACGGGATCACCCTACATTACACGGGCGAACCCACCACTACACGGTGGTACACTGACGGCTCGAAACGACATGGTAGAGCGGGGGGAGGAATATACAACGGAAACTTCTGTGCGGCCTTCCGCGTACACGGACCGCAACAGGTATACCGTGTTGGGACAATCACCTGCGCACTGGCCTCCGAGCTAGCCAGCGAGGGGGACGAGGTCATTTTAGACAACCAAGGCGTAGTCAAAGCAACCCCGATTACACGAAACGGGGTGGTCAAAGACCAGGACTACCGCGACATAGGCTATCACAACGCCTCTACAAAACAACTCACCATACGGTGGACCCCAGGGCACCGTACACTAGAGCAAGCAACCACCTATAACGACTACAAGGACATACAAGGGAACAACCACTCCGACGTCTTAGCAAATATGGGCGACAACCTTCCCATGGATTCCCGACAACCACAACCTCACGATATTGTCCTCGTTGGACAGATCATGCCCACGCCTGCAAAGGCATGGATTATGCAAGTGCGTAGACAAAAACACACTGTGGACGTACACTGGGTGAGCTGGCTCCCCATGAAACACTACCGGCGAAACGCGTGGACCCCCGGCTCTGGGGCTAGGTAAGATGGTGCGGAATTGGCGCTCCCTGGGAGTGATTACCTGTCTCGTGTGCCCTATGTAGGCAACATCACGGGGCGTCAGTACAGTCAAGACTCGCTTACTGCCCTGCTTGGGGTGAATTCTGGGACCTGGGGCGCGGTAGCTGGACCGACTGGACCCACTACGCCTGCCAATGGCGGACCACTGCCACCAGCCACAAACTCTGGTTATGCGCTAGGTTACTGATCCCACTGTCTCTCATCGACACCATCCCCCACACGGAAAGACACAAACTACGGGCAGAGGTTGGCCTCTTCCAAATTCGAACAATCTAGGACGTCCAGACCTTGAGACAGAAACTAGCCGACCCCACACCACAGCAACCCCCGTCCCCCCTATGGCTAACCAGCTTTACCGCACAGCCACTATCACCACGGGAAACTGCACGGAACCTATGCGATCAAGTCGCAGTGCCACTGCGGTACCCCGCCCGGAACCGGAAGCGTAAGGCAGAGACTACAACATCTGTGCCTGTAGACGCCGAAATGTGGCTTCAAGCAGCACATGCTGCAAACGATGGGGAGGCAGTGACCTGGTTTACCAACATACATAGATCACAAAAATAGACACACGAAGAGTGCACGTCAAAACGAAGACGCCTGGACAACCTAGTCCTACGGTGGGAGCACTACCTCTCATTCTATGACAAACTGGCTGTACAGCACACACACCGTGCATGTGAGACCTACCGGTTTGCCCAAGTCACAGAGACCGCACTACAACACTTACGGGAGTTACGCGCCGTGTACGCCAAAACATTGACAGCGAAAAAGGATTACCATCTGTGACAAACGTGCTTAAGGAGCACATAGAGACGCAGCGTTTTTAAAAATGCATCCACAGCAATGTGTATGGAGCGCCGACAGTGGTACGACCATGCAAAACACGACACCATGCGACAGTATGCTGACACGAAAATGTCACTCCTCTCATACGAGAGGTTCGCGCAACTGCGCACAGACACAACTCTGCTCCTCACATGCCACACTCAACAAGCCCTATACACGTTGCTCCAACAGGAACGCATCATACAACTGGCGCAGGAAACCACAAAAACTTACCGACTTAAGGCAGCCCTCTACTGGGACGCGTCCAGACAGGCACGACAGACTATCTACTTCATACGGAAACGGCCACGAGAGCAGTGGGACCCCACCTTGTGGCAAGTCCCGTTGCAGCCACTACCAAAACGACAGAAAGCGCACTGGGATCCAAATGAGTGGGAAAATCCCTCTAACATGACAACACCCACACCAACGGGAAACCATGGGGGGCCAGCCAAGAGCTGAAGCCCGTATGTTCACCCTGGCACTGCCAAAAGCTGTACTTATTCGCTGAACTTTGCCCTTGCGGCACCTGGCACTTTCAGAACTGGCCTTTTTGATCAAAAAAACAATTGTAGACTTGGGAAAGGCAGGTTTCCATGGTCACTAGTTGCCACCTCTTCCTCCGGGTTTCATGTTGCCTCCGTGTTTGCTCAATTGTATTAGCTCACATGCACATGAGTGTCTATTTTTTTCGACTCCTATTGGTTCATGAGCTCAATACATGTCCGTGCCTGCCGTGCCATGATAAAATCCAACTGAAGAGTCGCTTACAACTTCACCGTGGAAAACACTAACAACATTGAGAACTCCGCCAAGCGGCCAAAGTAGTTTGCATGAGCACCCATGTAGTCCCATTGATTCTCCTTGCGCAATGGTGCGCTCTTTGTTGGCGCATGCCGTGTGCCCATTAGTAGCCCCCCCCCCCCCCGATCTTCGGGTTCATATCCGGTCACTCTTGCACTTTCTTTGCGGTGTTGCGTTGATCTTTGGTGATTGGTTTCTCTCCCAAATGAGCATGCTCCCTCGTGGTCCACTGTGGACGGTCCCATTGAAGTGCATGCTTCGGGTCATGAGCTGTTTTGCGGAGGTGGCACAATTTGTGATTCCCTGACTGTGCAATGATGTACGAACGGATCGTCCCACTACTTCCGGCGGCAAAGGAAAAGGCAAAGGCAACACCGACACCCTCCAATGGGGGCAGAACGAGACACTCGCGGCCGAAGCCAAACAAAAACCCTTTCCCCCACATTGAGAACGGAAGTAGACTCACCGAACGAATTGGGAGAGTGGCCCGCAAAGGTATTCCGCCGTGGGTGACATGGTGGAAAATTCATGAACCTCCCAACCCCAAGCCGAATTGTGCATTGCCTTTCAACTACAATCGCCATCGAAAGTGGTTTTTGTGTAATGCGGGACGGTAGTGTCCTACATTTCCCAGAAACAGTGGTGCTCCAGAACTACACCAAGGCCTCTTCCCCTGCACCCTCACAGCTGCAAGAGCTGCACTAAGTGCCTCACAAAATCACCCTGTGCTTATGGCGATGACCGTTCTTCTTTTCGGCAGCATTCTTCTCCATTTGCATGTCCACGAACCACCTATCACCAAGTGTGGCTTCATGCACCTCGGAGTCGATGACCGGACAGATGGTGCGAATCGCAGCCTCCTTGGTCCCAATGCAAGCCCGCGGAAGTCGCTCCGCACCGCTTCCGGGTTTTCGTTACATTCTGCAGCCCGCCGTTCCGTGAGTTGGGAGGAAACCGGTGATTCTACTCCCGTGGGTAGACTATGGCGCTTTTTGAAGATCATTCACCACACTTCCATGGGGCAGCGGAAATCCATTCCCCATGACGAAGTTTTCTCGAGAGGACCCTTGGACAAGTGGACAAGGTGGCTCCAACTGCTTTTTCCCGAATGACCATCCAAGGGCACTTGCATTTTCGGTCAACTAACGATGCTGTGGGTTGTTTTTTAGCGATTGGCAAGTTGGACTTGATACTTCAATGCAACACCACTCGTCGTGCCACTTGGGCCATTTTACTGGTGGATGTGGGCTTCCCATCCCTCATTGAGTGCCATCCTCCGTTCGGACATGAAGAGTGGCAAGAATCCGTAACGCATATTCCCACCTTAAGAGCCAACATCACCAAAAGCGATTGAAGGCCTCGATCTTTCTCGACTCTTCGGGTGGCCATTTCATCCGCAGTCCATAATAAACCTCGTTCGGAGAGCACAACAACCATCACGCCTTTCTGTGAGTTCTTCATGCATGCGTGCATGCAAAGTGGTTCTTTCCCGAATGCTCCTCGGTCACGGCCGAGGTCGCCCCGTGGAATGATCACCGTGCCGTTTCCCTCACCGCGTGCGGTATTCCTTTGTTCCTTTCTTTGTGTTGCAGGTACCGAAGGTTTCCTTGCAAGTTGACGCTATCCATTTTGATTTGCATCCTCCTTTTATTGCAAACGTTGTTGTACTCCGACCTTCAAAACCTGCAAACGCTCAATACAAGTCCGCTCCGTCTTTCCATGCGCCTGGCATGCCAACCTCAACCCAAACAAGCCATGAATGTGAACGTGTAAGGGATCCATAGCGAAATGCCTTCATCCATGGCCTCCTTATCACCTTGGGCAGAGCAAGCACAAGAGCTTCATGTACGAAATCGCTCTTAGATGCCTGCTTTTGCATTCCGTTCGTTTGGAATCATGCCCCCGCACATCGGTAGTGCCCATGTCAGCCCTTTGACTCGCATTCACTACTGCGCGCATTGGCATTCATCTTGTGCTTCACACCCCCGGGCTCGGGAGGTGCGTGAAAGTTGCCATTGCCGGAGGGGGATATTCGAACCTTGTTTGAAGAGATCCACCGAGTAAACAAAATTTGTGCACCCAAGTTTTCCCTCCACGCGCGGCTCGCAAGCACCCACGCTGTCACATCGAAATGGTATTGGCGGCCCCAATGATTTGTCGTGCATCCCCCCTATCCATATTCTCCCCAAACCATGATGGCAAAGCATGGGGTGGGCGTGATGTTTCCCTGAGCGTTTCCAAAATCCCAATTTCAATCCCTATTTGATAGTTCTAGCTATTCGATAGTTCGAGGCGGATTTCGTGTCGGAAGATATGTAACACACAGGGATCTCGCTCGTGTCATACCTCCCCTTTTCATGATGTGGAAAAAAGCATGAGATTCAACTCTAGCAATCGGCTTGCGAGTGTTTCATGGCTTCTAGCCTGAAGCCTCCATTCCCTCTCACACTGCCAACGCTACGAGGGCCCGTTCGTTCCTTCAGATTTGGCGATGTACAAGCACTTTCTGCCAAACAGCCGAGAAATCGGCAGTAACATGGCAAATTTTGACGATGGCCTTCCCGAAGCCCTGAGTATGCCTCGTGCGTTTGCATGGATGGTGCTTGTGGGGTGGTGCTTGTGGACTTTTGCTCTCACATTTGAGGGAGTGCGACACTTGGCCGCACACGCCATCCCATGCTGCCCGCATCCACGCCACACGCCACAACATATCACATGCTGCCACGTGCTCACCTCACCACACCCCGGCATCGATTGTTTTTGTTTCTCAGAGTTCATTAATTACACGGTGCACCGTTACTACACCATCCAGGACACCTTGCCAGGTGTGTGGTGTGTGTGTGTGTGTGTGTGTGCGTGTGGGGGGGGGGGGGCGTGTGTGTGTGTGTGTGTGTCTTTCTGAGTGTCTATTTTTTTCGAAAGGACCTTGCCTACCTTTTTGTTAATGGCCTGATGAAATTGTCTCGGTGACCAGTGCTCTGCCTTCGCCTGCTTTCGTCTTCACTGACGTTGTGCCCCGCGTTTGGTCCCCACTGGTTTTCCCGCACGAAGTGTGTGTGTGTGTGGAAGCAGGAAATACTTGACCTGTTGTTTTTCGAATGGAACACAGACAAGGACCACCGCCTCCTGACATGGGTAAAGAAACACAGCAGTCCTGAAATGACCGCCACAGTGGAGGCCACTGAGGAAGGGGGGCTCACAGCAGACAAACGTGCCGCAATTACATCTGTGCTGTGCGCCACAAAGATGAACCCCCGTGTTTTCAGTGATGTCGCACCAGCGGCATAGAAGGGTCATGCGCCAGACGAGAGTACAGGGGTGTTATCCGGCGGGGATATGCCTGACAGTGAATCTGCGCTGACTGACACAGATGATGTTTTACAGACAATCCTGACTCTTAAATACGTCGAACAGAAAGTAGGACTGGCCGGGGTGGTTTTGGCGGCTACAGTACAGTTTTCTGCAGTCTTGCTGCGGTGGAACTACCACCCACTGAAATACCAGCACGCGACCAACCCTACATACAACACCATGCGCCGCCACCACATGTTCAATCAGCTGCGCGTTCAGACCGACGAACACATGTTGACATACGAAAAGGGAGCACAGCAGGTGCTGACTTGGAGTGGGGGGGGTGGCGAAACACCAGAGCAGAGTACCAGTCATATTCCCATGCCTCCTCTCCATATCCAGCGGCGGCTTGTGCATACCCTTGACGGTGTGTCCGTGTGGTTCGACCCGGTGTGCCGGGCAGTTGTATAGCACATGCCCTTGAGACCCCGGCCCCCGCCTGAGCCACCCCCTGTGATACACACGGACACACACTATGCTGCTATCTGGTCTGATGTGCATGTTCACATTTTCTCCCTCTTCACATGCAATGACAACCTGTGGGTATGTGCTCCTGCGCACACGGCTTTGGGGGATATGCAACAGTTCCGCAAGGTGTGCGCCATTGAGAGGCACGTGCTGCGGGCAACCCCTGCGGCTCTCCGGAACACGGAGACCACCCAGACCCAGAGGCTCATATGCTTTTCCAGGAGTACGGAACAAGTTACCTTACACACACACACCCTCGCCAAAGGGAAGCAATCCTGGCTGCGCTTCAGTACCAGATGCACCGGTCTCTGGGTGACACAAACCTGGGCCGATGGGCAGAACTCATGCAGGCTAGCATCCCCTTCTGGCCGTACACCACCCTCCCCTCCCTTCGTACCGTCCGCCGCAAGGCGCACACAAACACATGGTTTGTTCATGTTCCACCCCCACACTTCGTCATATATGTATGTATAAATCTCTGCACCGGTGCTGTGTACGTGGGACAGACGGGACAGAGCCCTGTTCAACGGTTACGCAAACACCACACAGATGCACGGGCAGCGGTAGACTATGCCACATTTCACAAACTGCTGCTCACAACGAACATGTCCGATTGGGTAACCATCCCCGTGCAATACTGCGAGTCTCTTTTCCAAGCAGGGTTGGCTGAGAGAAACTGGTGGTCGGACCTGCGACACTGGGCTGTCAATGACATACCACCCGGGATATCCGAAAACGACACCTCCAACACAAAATGAGCATACATCACAAGCACAGTGCTTCACGTGCTACAGGAACTACGTCAGGCAAAACAAGAAAGGGATACACCACGCGTAAAAGCGCTGCAAGTGTTTCTGCGCGACACCGCCCAACAGAGGGCCCTGCCCTTCCACCTGTGCGGGACTATTGTAGTCCCCAACCTCACGAAACTGCAGAAAACCGTCATCACAAACATTGTACGGAAGATCCTACACACATCCCCACTGAAAGCTTATGAACGCCAGGCTCTGAAACACAGTGTCAGGATTGTGCGTTCAAACCCCCACACAGTGAAGTCACTGTTCCAAACACATGCGATGCGCCAGTCTCGTCAAATACAAAAACCCCCCTGCAAGTGCCAAGACTTCTCTACCAGGGCTTCCGAGTTTGGGAAAGTCCTGCACATTGACGGGCATGCAACGTTGCTCCCTGCGGTTTTTGCGGTGGGGGGTCACGAGAGCCTACGCCCCAATGATCCCGTGCCCGTCCCAGGCAGACGTGCCCGGGCACAGGCAGTGTCAGGAATCACAGATTTCTGCAAGCACCTGCAGACTGCGGTGCCCTCCCTCGACACCCTACTCCCCATGTCTTTGTTTCCGGAATCCGGGAACTTGCTGGTCCAGCTCAGCCGCCTGTCCCGATTCTTGTCCCGTTCACAGTACGTGCGCATTGTGGACAAGGGGGCGGGGGAAATGTGGGGGTTTTGCGCTGCCTGGCTGTGGGATCAAGTGGAAGAATTCATGCGTAAAGAAAAATTCACCCCTGCGGGCTGCACTGTGGACCAGTGGAACAACAGGATAGCTACAGTGGTGAGAGATATGAGTCTGCAGCGCAACCCAAAAGGCAGGCTGTGCATCCTTTATGTCCTTGCCAAGGCAAAATCCCTCCGCACCGGAAAATGGGTTTTCAGGGGTATTTTTGCATCCCCGGCGCCTGTTCTTAACGGCCAGCAACTCCGTTTGGCTGCCCGGTCCTTTACCTGTATGCTGCGACTGTTGCAGCAGAAAATCACCCACAATTTCCAGTGTGCCGACATAAAACAGTTGTCTGGGTGGTTCCAGTTCATTTCTCGGAAAGGTGCCTTGTCCCTAACTGAAATGGACTGCAAAAAACAGTTTGATAACATAAACCCACACGCTGTTCTGAAATCATTTACTGAGGCTTCAAACTGGATTTACAAAAAACGTCGCTGGCGCCAAGTCAACCTGTAGTGGTGCGTCAGCAAAGAAAGCGCAAAATTGGACCGCGCCGGGCAAGCCACGAACACACGTTTTTGGTGTATCACACATGACCTACTGTCACGCCTGCTGAAGTTTGAACTCACAGAGAATAACATGCTACAGGCAGTAGGAACCCTGTGGAAAAGAGCGGGCAGCATTCCGATGGGCGGCCCCTTCTCAGCGCAGAGTGCCGACCTCCACACCCTGTGGAAAGTAAAGAGGGTGGGGAAGAAACTGCGTGACTGGGGTGAGCTCAACGTTTCCGATGAAGGGTACATTTACTGGCAACGGGGCCCGTTGTGGTTTAGCCTTTGCCAGTTTCGTGACAATATTTTGTTTGCGTCCAACCACAGACCAAGGGCTCACACCGATATCATCTAGACAGTCACAGAAACCCTCTCCCGTGTCTGGGACCTTGAGGTCCTATGCCCATGCACCGACGGGGGAGACGACTACTGTGTGGGTAACTAACTGCCTGACCCAGACAGCCCAGGCCCTGGGGATCAGCATGACCGTTGGGGCGGGTAGGACTGAGCTCGACCCACCCTTCAGCGCTCAAACCAGACTGGGATCTGCGGTTTGGGAAACCGCTGATGACACCAAGCCGTGTGGCACCAGAGTATTTGAGCTGTATTTTCACAAGCAGTCTCACGAGTGCGCAACCCTGGCTCCATAGTTGGAGTGCACAGATCCTGTCCGCTCTGTCCTGGGTCCAGGTAGCACGCGCCTGTGATTACAAGCGCATGGCTGTGATGCGCGCGATGCACAAAACAGTGCGCCTTGTGTACTCGGCGTCCCCGTGGATGGCTGAGAACACTATGCGCGCGGTGTATGCGATAGGCCACCACCAGCCCTGCCCTCAGGCTACCGCCGTCGATAAATTGATGTACTGGCTTTTTCGCAATGCAGTGTGGGAGGGCAGTAGCTATACCGACCAGGTGATACCAACTGAGTTACAACCGGAGGGATACACCCCAACCTGGTGCACTGACATACACCTGCTTCGGGCACGCAGTGCCACATTTCAATTCGCCCTCCCCTTTGCCCTACCCCCTGTGTGTGTGCGGTTAGGTGGACGCACCTAGCACCTAGGTTGCATTTGTTGACGGGACAACACGACCTCCTCCGTAGGTGAAATTTGTGGTCTGTCATGAACGCTGCACGATTCTCAGGGCAGGTCAGGGAGCAGGATCTGAACTGATATTATGCAGTGCAGCACATTGCCGCGTTTCCTGACAGACCGAAAGACGCCTAGGGCAGCTCTGCTGTCCCTGAGGAGTTTTCTTTCACCGCTTTTCTTGCTTTGTTCTTGTTTGCGGTTCTCATTGTGTGTGTGTGTGTGTGTGTGTGTGTGCGTGCGGCAGAAAGTGCAGGCGGGACATGACTCTGCTTTTGTTCTGCCTCGCACCTGACGAGATCTAGTACACCCAGGCCGCTTTTTGCAGTGCCCTGTCTGTCGCGTCGACCGTGTGTGTGAGGGTGTTAGCTTCATCGCATTGCTAAGGCTTTAGATCTTTGGACGTTGAGAACGAGCTTCTTGCTGAATGTGTGTGCGTGTGTGTGCGTGTGTCGCGAGTGTTATGCACATAGCCCATGAAGTGTGATGTTCGCTAGGACTAGCCCCTCAGTCTTTGGGGGGGGTGTAAGGCAACGTAATCTTCCCACGACTCAGGGACGAGAAAACCGATTCCTGTGCTGTTCGGTGACCGTTTTGTAGGGCCCCAAGTCAACCAAAAATACTCAGATCACCGTGTGGAGGATGCTGCTGGTGAAGTAGGTGGCCCGAACCACTGAACCCGGTCCCCCCCAATGTACGATGTGTTAAGATGGTTCTGAGCCTCAGAGGGGGTTGCTCTTTGCAGCCCTCGGTGTGTCTATCTCTCTCGATCTCCACCCGTGCAAAAGTTAGGACATGTGGCCGCATGTAGATCACACATAGCAGCCCCAGAATAGGGGCATTGCCGAGCCAAGGTCCGTTGACTGCACTCCTCCGCACTGGGACGTCCTCCAGGCATCCCTCCTCGTTACGGTCCGGATCTCCGTGTGGTTCTGAGGTGGGGGGCCCGGGATGCCCAGGCACAGATCCAGAGACCGCAGCGGCACCGGGATGCGCCGCAGTCCGTGTGCGCGTGGCATGTCCGGCAGAGGCCCGGGGCGATGGGCCCCACTGCAGGGGCCCCGGGGTTGTCCCTCAGATGACGTGTTCCGTCCGCTGCTTTGGCAAAGCACCCGATACCCCGGCACGGCCTCCCCCCGGGGGACGGTCAATGGATTGGCAGAGGGGGGGAGGGGGGGCCTCGCAGGGGGAAAGGCACGTGGGGCGGGCCCCAACGCACACCCGCGTGGCCGCCGTGGCCGCGCCGCTCCCCCCCCCTCCCCCCCTCCCTCCCACTGCCATGGCACGGCCCTCCACTTCGGAGGGGGGGGGGCCTTGTTGTGCCCTGGAGGCCCCTGTTGCCCCCCCCTCCGAATGGCAGAGGCCACAGCGGCGGGTACGACCACCACAGACCCCCCCCCCCCCCCCCCCAGTTCACACGCCCCCGTCCCACAGGCGTGTTCGTGCCGCGGGGGTCCGTGCACCCCGGCCCCAAGGGCCCACACCGCACGCCGTACCCCATCAAGATGACCGTCTGGTACCTGGACGACGACCGCGACAATGAGCTGCGCCTCCCTCAGATCAGTCGCCTCTGGCCCGCCAACCCCTTTGGCCTCCTGAACGTCACAAGTACGCCCTCTCCCTCCCCCTCCCCGCGTCCCGTGCGGAGGCCCGTGGGCGTCCCGGTCCCCTCCGCCCGGGGCCGGAGGTGTTGTGTGTGCGGGGGGGGCGTGGGGGGGGGTGGCGTGTCCGGATACGTGCACCGCCCCACGAATCTGCGGGTTCATGCGACTGCGCGGCTGCGACTGCGCGACGCATGCGCGTGCGTGGGGACGCGGCTGCGACTGCGCGACGCATGCGCGTGCGTGGGGACGCGGATGCGACTGCGCGACGCATGCGCGTGCGTGGGAACGCGGATGCGCAGCCGCGTACGCCGCAGACCCCCGGCAAAAGGGTGTGTAGGCCGGGTTCTGGAGCTTCATGTGTAGACTCGGTGCAATGCATTACATCCGCACACGCAGCGATGCATTGGAAGGGGCGGGAGGTACCCCCCCCCCCCCTCCAGGGCGCCCGGCCTATGCCCAGCCACTGTCCCCCTCACGCCAAGTGCCGGCCTCAACGGCATTTGTAACCGACAGGAACCGCCCCCCAACCGCTTTGGCAACCCCCTCCAACCGCCTGCCTAACCGCCTCTGGTACCGCCTCTGAGGTCCCTCCCCTTCTGACGCATCCCATGCACACACCCCCTACGTAGACATACGCACGTGCAGGTCCGAGTATTGATGCGGCTACGCACAGCCCCTCGGCGTGTCCCACTGCTCACGATGACCCTCCCCCCGGGGGCACAGGGGGGCAGCAGAGCCCCGACCGCCATTGAGATCCGGTAGAGGCACGGCCCCAGCGGTACAGAGGGCGGTCTGCCACGCAGACTGTGCCCCAGGGGGACGGCGGTGCAGCCCCCCTGGCCCTGCCCCCAGCCCTTGAACAGCAGTGCACCGGGTGGGGGGGGGGGGGGGCAGGCGTAGTGGTGATGCCCCCCCCCTTTGTGGCCCCCCTTTGTGGCCCCTCTGGCGTGACATTGCCCTGACCGCCCCCCCCCCCCCCCGACCGGCGGACCTACTGGGGCATTGGGGGGGGGGGGGGTCTAGGAAAGGGGGCTCTCATGACAGGCCAGTCCCAAGACGCTGGTCTAAGACCTCTGATGATGACTCACCAACTGCGCCGCGAAGTGGCCCGGACGATTTTGTTTTTGAAATTTTCCCCATGACACATCCCTCAAAATGATCAGCGCATTGTGGGGGATCATGTTGAGTCATGTGTGTTGACCCCCCCCCCCCCTGTCAGGCCGTTGGGGGTCCCCGTCACGGGAGCCCAGAAGGGGGGGGGGGTCTGGGAAAGGGGCTCGAACGACCCCCCCCCCCTGTGCAAAGGCAGCGACCGGGTCACGGACCGGGACCGCACACCCTCCCCCCCCCCGGCACTACCCCCGAGGGGACGAGGCTCAACGCACAGTCCGGCCCATGCCCGGCGCCGGTCGGAGGAGGGGCACGGGCCCGAGGGCCCGGGGCGGTGAGGGACACCCCCCCAAATGAAGGGGCCCTCGCCGCACGCAGAGGCATGCGCTGGTGTGATCCGGGCGGGCGGGTGCCCCCCCCCCCTCCCCCTCACCTTCATCACGTCTCACCCCCCAAGCCCCCGTACGGCCACGCCCGTCACGCATGGGGGGGCTCTGCCTCATGAAGTACGGCCTGGACACCCCCACAAACACTTTGTTGAGGCCGCGCTGGTGTGCACACTCAAGTGCAGTGGGGTCTCGCTCTGGCAGTCCATTTCGGTGTGTCACACCCGTTTGCATTGGATGCCCCCACTCCGCTTTGGCAGCGACGTGCGCTTGCAGTGGCCCTGGGGGGCGGGGGTGGCCGTGTTGCATGGGGGGCGGGGGGGGGCGTCGTCCCCCCCGGGTACGTCTACCACAGGGCCCACCTTCACCCACCTCCATTACGGGGGGGGGGGGCAAAGGTGGGGTGCCTGCCCCTCTCATTTCACCCCCCCCCCCCCCCCGAGTGAAATGAGAGGGGCAGGCACCCCCCCCCCCCGTAGGTCCAGTGGGGGGGACTGTTTCGGGGTTTCAGATCGGCGCTGAAGTGTCCCCCACAACATTCGCTGCGGGGGGTCTGCGGGGCTGCGGAGTCTACTGAAGGCCCCCCCCCCCCAAACCCGCTTCCACTGGCCGGGGGAGGGGGGTCAGCTCTTTTGGGGTGGGGGGGGGGGGCTGCTGGGCTTTGGTGGACGGCCACCGCTGTCCATGGGCTGAGGCACGTGGTGAGGCATGTGAGGGGGGGGGGGAGGGCTGCTGCCACGTTGTGTGGACGTGTTTGGCGTTACGCTTTGTGTCATGGCCCCCGAAGATGTGCACGTGGGATGATCATGTGGGGGGGGTAGCGGAGACCACCCCTTGTCCCGAGTGGCGGAGCGGCCCCCCCTCCGTACACGCGCTCAAGGGCCTTCGTTGTTTGGGGGCGTTGTGTGTCTGTAGGCCAGGCGGGCGGTGGACCGCGCTCTGCCCCCCCCCCCCCCCCCTTGGGCCCCTTGGGTATGTGGGGGGGGGGGGGGGGGCTGGATGGCGCAAGGGGTGGGCCCGTGCGTCAGTCCAAATTGGAAGGCCATGACGTGGGCCCCCGGGGGTCCCCAAGGGGCACACGCCACTTCAAAGGGGTCCAGAGACCACATGCACAACGCACAAATGATGATCCATTCCGCCCCCCTTCCCCCCCCCCGCCCCCCGGGGCACCCCTCCCAAAGGGGGGGGGGGCAACCCTCATCCAGCCCCCCCCCCCCCCCACGGGGCACCCCTCCCAAAGGGGGGGGGCAACCCTCATCCAGCCCCCCCCCCCCCCGGGGCACCCCTCCCAAAGGGGGGGGGCAACCCTCATCCAGCCCCCCCCCCCCCCCCCACACACACACCGCGACGCCATCCGCCGCCGATGGACAAACAGAAGCGGCGGACCAAAACAGGGGCTTTGGTGGACCTTCACTCAGGGAAAGGGAAGGGAAGGGCAGCGAATGGCGATCGGCCGATGGGCACCGGCCGCAGACGAGATCCAAGGCAACGTGCCAACCCGCCGCCCCCCCCCCCCCCAACGCCCGGTGGATGAGCACCGTCACAGCCACAGTCCGGGCACACCACCGGCACACCACCGTCACATGGGTCACCCCCGGGGGGTATTGACCGGCACGGCCCCTCCGCCTTCGGGGGTGTACCCCTCCCCAGCCCTTTGGTGGAGGTCACCCCCCCCCTCCAAGTCATTTGCAGGGCCCTGCCGTGTGGGGACCGATGTGGGGGGGTTGTGACGGGGGGGAACGGGGGGGGGGGGAGCACGAGTCGGGGCATGCGCTGCAGACCGGCATTCGGTGGAGGCTGCCCCCCCCCCCCCCCCGTGCGCCACGAGTCCGGGCGGGTCCTGATGGGTCGGGGGTGGGGGTGGGGGGGCTCCTCACCCCCGTCCAGGCCCCTTCTTAGGGCCTCGCCTACCCTACACCCCCCCCCCCCCCCCAGGGGGGCTGGGCCAAGAGGGGAAGGGCTACATTCCTGGGGCTAAGGGCGCCGGATGGGCTTTCCCCCTCATATTTTGGCGTTGGTGGGTGGGTGCCTCTTGCGCTGAGCCCCCCTCCCCCCCCTCACGTGGGGGGCAGGTCATGTGCCGTGGGTGCCTGCCAAACGTGGGTGCCCTGCCCCTCTCAGTTCACCGCCCCTCCCCCATCACCCGACCCCCCCATCTGCCCCTCAGGTCTACTGGACCTCCACGACGACTCCATCGCCATCTCCCGCGTGGAGCTCGCCTTCGCCATCCAGACCAGCCCCCGCTTCAGTGACTGGGAGCCCCATCTGCACAAGTGCATGCGCCACAACGTCGTGCAGTCCTATGATCTGGGGCACCGAACAGGTCCGGGGGGCCTTGGGCGGTTTGAGGCCTTTCGCTTGTGGGTACAGTCTGCTACTGACGAGTGCCGTGGTGTCTCTGACACATGCGAAGTGGGGGGGGGGGGAGGGAGAGGGTGGGTGTGGGGGGGAACCCAACGTCAGACAGAGGGGGCGTGTGCTGGTGTGCCGAGGGATAGTGTGTGGGGGGGGGGGGGGGCAGGCAGGTGGTGCACCGGGGGAGACCGCTTTGCATCCTTTCGATTCCCTGGACATCGGGCCCCCAATCCGGGGCCCCAGCGCTGGTGCTCCCGCCTTTCTGGACCTGTGCTCCCCCGCCGCCCGGCCCCCGGCGGTAGTGCCATGCCCACGCCACCGCACACCCAAACCCGAGGCAGCGGAGGCGTGCGTGAGGCGGAGTCCCAATGCCCCGTGGACAATGGGGGTGCCCTGGCGATCCCCCTTTGGCCAAGGCACATGCCGGCGTGTGTTCTGGCCACAGTCCTGCGGCGAGGCAGAGCGCCAAAAGCCTGTACAACCCCCTCTACCCTCAGCCCGGGAGGCTTTGGTCGCCAAGGGGGCAGTCAGATGCGGGGGAATCGCCAGCGCTTTCAATGGCTTTTGAATCCCCTTCCGTCAATCTCACGGCATTTCACTCAAAGTTGGTGTAAGTTGGGGGGCTGCCTCCGCAACCCCCCGTTTGCCCTCGTCCCTCGCCCCCTCCGCACTGCTCAGGGGCCTACCGCGTGGAGTTGGACGTTGACAATCTGTCCTGCCACTCGTTCACCCTCCGGGAGGCGTGCGGGACGCATCTGTTCTGGATCTCCGTGTTCCTCTTCGTCTGCTCCGCTTGGGACATGTGCCTCAGGTCATGGGGGTGACGGAGGAGAGGGAGTGGGGCCTGGAACATGTGCCTCAGGTCGTGGGGGTGACGGAGGAGAGGGAGTGGGGCCTGGGACATGTGCCTCAGGTCGTGGGGGTGACGGAGGAGAGGGAGTGGGGCCTGGGACATGTGCCTCAGGTCGTGGGGGTGACGGAGGAGAGGGAGTGGGGCCTGGGACATGTGCCTCAGGTCGTGGGGGTGACGGAGGAGAGGGAGTGGGGCCTGGGACATGTGCCTCAGGTCGTGGGGGTGACGGAGGAGAGGGAGTGGGGCCTGGGACATGTGCCTCAGGTCGTGGGGGTGACGGAGGAGAGGGAGTGGGGCCTGGGACATGTGCCTCAGGTCGTGGGGGTGACGGAGGAGAGGGAGTTGGGCCTGGGACATGTGCCTCAGGTCGTGGGGGTGACGGAGGAGAGGGAGTGGGGCCTGGGACATGTGCCTCAGGTCGTGGGGGTGACGGAGGAGAGGGAGTGGGGCCTGGGACATGTGCCTCAGGTCGTGGGGGTGACGGAGGAGAGGGAGTGGGGCCTGGGACATGTGCCTCAGGTCGTGGGGGTGACGGAGGAGAGGGAGTGGGGCCTAGGACATGTGCCTCAGGTCGTGGGGGTGACGGAGGAGAGGGAGTGGGGCTTGGGACATGTGCCTCAGGTCGTGGGGGTGACGGAGCAGAGGGAGTGGGGCCTGGGACATGTGCCTCAGGTCGTGGGGGTGACGGAGGAGAGGGAGTGGGGCCTGGGACATGTGCCTCAGGTCGTGGGGGTGACGGAGGAGAGGGAGTGGGGCCTGGGACATGTGCCTCAGGTCGTGGGGGTGACGGAGGAGAGGGAGTGGGGCCTGGGACATGTGCCTCAGGTCGTGGGGGTGACGGAGGAGAGGGAGTGGGGCTTGGGACATGTGCCTCAGGTCGTGGGGGTGACGGAGGAGAGGGAGTGGGGCCTGGGACATGTGCCTCAGGTCGTTGGGGTGACGGAGGAGAGGGAGTGGGGCCTGGGACATGTGCCTCAGGTCGTGGGGGTGACGGAGGAGAGGGAGTGGGGCCTAGGACATGTGCCTCAGGTCGTGGGGGTGACGGAGTAGAGGGAGTGGGGCCTGGGACATGTGCCTCAGGTCGTGGGGGTGACGGAGGAGAGGGAGTGGGGCCTGGGACATGTGCCTCAGGTCGTGGGGGTGACGGAGGAGAGGGAGTGGGGCCTGGGACATGTGCCTCAGGTCGTGGGGGTGACGGAGGAGAGGGAGTGGGGCCTGGGACATGTGCCTCAGGTCGTGGGGGTGACGGAGGAGAGGGAGTGGGGCTTGGGACATGTGCCTCAGGTCGTGGGGGTGACGGAGGAGAGGGAGTGGGGCCTGGGACATGTGCCTCAGGTCGTGGGGGTGACGGAGGAGAGGGAGTGCGGCCTAGGACATGTGCCTCAGGTCGTGGGGGTGACGGAGGAGAGGGAGTGGGGCTTGGGACATGTGCCTCAGGTCGTGGGGGTGACGGAGTAGAGGGAGTGGGGCCTGGGACATGTGCCTGAGGTCGTGGGGGTGACGGAGGAGAGGCAGTGGGGCCTGGGACATGTGCCTCAGGTCGTGTGGGTGACGGAGGAGAGGGAGTGGGGCCTGGGACATGTGCCTCAGGTCGTGGGGGTGACGGAGGAGAGGCAGTGGGGCCTGGGACATGTGCCTCAGGTCGTGGGGGTGACGCAGGAGAGGCAGTGGGGCTTGGGACATGTGCCTCAGGTCGTGGGGGTGACGGAGGAGAGGGAGTGGGGCTTGGGACATGTGCCTCAGGTCGTGGGGGTGACGGAGGAGAGGGAGTGGGGCCTGGGACATGTGCCTGAGGTCGTGGGGGTGACGGAGTAGAGGGAGTGGGGCCTGGGACATGTGCCTCAGGTCGTGGGGGTGACGGAGTAGAGGGAGTGGGGCCTGGGACATGTGCCTCAGGTCGTGGGGGTGACGGAGGAGAGGGAGTGGGGCCTGGGACATGTGCCTCAGGTCGTGGGGGTGACGGAGGAGAGGGAGTGGGGCCTGGGACATGTGCCTCAGGTCGTGGGGGTGACGGAGGAGAGGGAGTGGGGCCTGGGACATGTGCCTCAGGTCGTGGGGGTGACGGAGGAGAGGGAGTGGGGCCTAGGACATGTGCCTCAGGTCGTGGGGGTGACGGAGGAGAGGGAGTGGGGCTTGGGACATGTGCCTCAGGTCGTGGGGGTGACGGAGCAGAGGGAGTGGGGCCTGGGACATGTGCCTCAGGTCGTGGGGGTGACGGAGGAGAGGGAGTGGGGCCTGGGACATGTGCCTCAGGTCGTGGGGGTGACGGAGGAGAGGGAGTGGGGCCTGGGACATGTGCCTCAGGTCGTGGGGGTGACGGAGGAGAGGGAGTGGGGCCTGGGACATGTGCCTCAGGTCGTGGGGGTGACGGAGGAGAGGGAGTGGGGCTTGGGACATGTGCCTCAGGTCGTGGGGGTGACGGAGGAGAGGGAGTGGGGCCTGGGACATGTGCCTCAGGTCGTGGGGGTGACGGAGGAGAGGGAGTGGGGCCTGGGACATGTGCCTCAGGTCGTGGGGGTGACGGAGGAGAGGGAGTGGGGCCTGGGACATGTGCCTCAGGTCGTGGGGGTGACGGAGGAGAGGGAGTGGGGCTTGGGACATGTGCCTCAGGTCGTGGGGGTGACGGAGGAGAGGGAGTGGGGCCTGGGACATGTGCCTCAGGTCGTTGGGGTGACGGAGGAGAGGGAGTGGGGCCTGGGACATGTGCCTCAGGTCGTGGGGGTGACGGAGGAGAGGGAGTGGGGCCTAGGACATGTGCCTCAGGTCGTGGGGGTGACGGAGTAGAGGGAGTGGGGCCTGGGACATGTGCCTCAGGTCGTGGGGGTGACGGAGGAGAGGGAGTGGGGCCTGGGACATGTGCCTCAGGTCGTGGGGGTGACGGAGGAGAGGGAGTGGGGCCTGGGACATGTGCCTCAGGTCGTGGGGGTGACGGAGGAGAGGGAGTGGGGCCTGGGACATGTGCCTCAGGTCGTGGGGGTGACGGAGGAGAGGGAGTGGGGCTTGGGACATGTGCCTCAGGTCGTGGGGGTGACGGAGGAGAGGGAGTGGGGCCTGGGACATGTGCCTCAGGTCGTGGGGGTGACGGAGGAGAGGGAGTGCGGCCTAGGACATGTGCCTCAGGTCGTGGGGGTGACGGAGGAGAGGGAGTGGGGCTTGGGACATGTGCCTCAGGTCGTGGGGGTGACGGAGTAGAGGGAGTGGGGCCTGGGACATGTGCCTGAGGTCGTGGGGGTGACGGAGGAGAGGCAGTGGGGCCTGGGACATGTGCCTCAGGTCGTGTGGGTGACGGAGGAGAGGGAGTGGGGCCTGGGACATGTGCCTCAGGTCGTGGGGGTGACGGAGGAGAGGCAGTGGGGCCTGGGACATGTGCCTCAGGTCGTGGGGGTGACGCAGGAGAGGCAGTGGGGCTTGGGACATGTGCCTCAGGTCGTGGGGGTGACGGAGGAGAGGGAGTGGGGCTTGGGACATGTGCCTCAGGTCGTGGGGGTGACGGAGGAGAGGGAGTGGGGCCTGGGACATGTGCCTGAGGTCGTGGGGGTGACGGAGTAGAGGGAGTGGGGCCTGGGACATGTGCCTCAGGTCGTGGGGGTGACGGAGTAGAGGGAGTGGGGCCTGGGACATGTGCCTCAGGTCGTGGGGGTGACGGAGGAGAGGGAGTGGGGCCTGGGACATGTGCCTCAGGTCGTGGGGGTGACGGAGGAGAGGGAGTGGGGCTTGGGACATGTGCCTCAGGTCCTGGGGGTGACGGAGGAGAGGGAGTGGGGCCTGGGACATGTGCCTCAGGTCGTGGGGGTGACGGAGGAGAGGGAGTGGGGCCTGGGACATGTGCCTCAGGTCGTGGGGGTGACGGAGGAGAGGGAGTGGGGCCTGGGACATGTGCCTCAGGTCGTGGGGGTGACGGAGCAGAGGGAGTGGGGCCTGGGACATGTGCCTCAGGTCGTGTGGGTGACGGAGGAGAGGCAGTGGGGCCTGGGACATGTGCCTCAGGTCGTGGGGGTGACGGAGGAGAGGGAGTGGGGCCTGGGACATGTGCCTCAGGTCGTGGGGGTGACGGAGGAGAGGGAGTGGGGCCTGGGACATGTGCCTCAGGTCGTGGGGGTGACGGAGGAGAGGGAGTGGGGCCTGGGACATGTGCCTCAGGTCGTGGGGGTGACGGAGCAGAGGGAGTGGGGCCTGGGACATGTGCCTCAGGTCGTGTGGGTGACGGAGGAGAGGCAGTGGGGCCTGGGACATGTGCCTCAGGTCGTGGGGGTGACGGAGGAGAGGGAGTGGGGCCTGGGACATGTGCCTCAGGTCGTGGGGGTGACGGAGGAGAGGCAGTGGGGCCTGGGACATGTGCCTCAGGTCGTGGGGGTGACGGAGGAGAGGGAGTGGGGCCTGGGACATGTGCCTCAGGTCGTGGGGGTGACGGAGGAGAGGGAGTGGGGCCTGGGACATGTGCCTCAGGTCGTGGGGGTGACGGAGGAGAGGGAGTGGGGCTTGGGACATGTGCCTCAGGTCGTGGGGGTGACGGAGGAGAGGCAGTGGGGCCTGGGACATGTGCCTCAGGTCGTGGGGGTGACGGAGGAGAGGGAGTGGGGCCTGGGACATGTGCCTCAGGTCGTGGGGGTGACGGAGGAGAGGGAGTGGGGCCTGGGACATGTGCCTCAGGTCGTGGGGGTGACGGAGGAGAGGGAGTGGGGCCTGGGACATGTGCCTCAGGTTGTGGGGGTGACGGAGGAGAGGGAGTGGGGCCCGGGACATGTGCCTCAGGTCGTGGGGGTGACGGAGGAAAGGGAGTGGGGCCTGGGACATGTGCCTCAGGTCGTGGGGGTGACGGAGGAGAGGGAGTGGGGCTTGGGACATGTGCCTCAGGTCGTGGGGGTGACGGAGGAGAGGGAGTGGGGCCTGGGACATGTGCCTCAGGTCGTGGGGGTGACGGAGGAGAGGGAATGGGGCCTGGGACATGTGCCTCAGGTCGTGGGGGTGACGGAGGAGAGGGAGTGGGGCCTGGGACATGTGCCTCAGGTCGTGGGGGTGACGGAGGAGAGGGAGTGGGGCCTAGGACATGTGCCTCATGTCGTGGGGGTGACGGAGTAGAGGGAGTGGGGCCTGGGACATGTGCCTCAGGTCGTGGGGGTGACGGAGGAGAGGGAGTGGGGCCTGGGACATGTGCCTCAGGTCGTGGGGGTGACGGAGGAGAGGGAGTGGGGCCTGGGACATGTGCCTCAGGTCGTGGGGGTGACGGAGGAGAGGGAGTGGGGCCTGGGACATGTGCCTCAGGTCGTGGGGGTGACGGAGAAGAGGGAGTGGGGCCTGGGACATGTGCCTCAGGTCGTGGGGGTGACGGAGGAAAGGGAGTGGGGCCTGGGACATGTGCCTCAGGTCGTGGGGGTGACGGAGGAGAGGGAGTGGGGCCTGGGACATGTGCCTCAGGTCGTGGGGGTGACGGAGCAGAGGGAGTGGGGCCTGGGACATGTGCCTCAGGTCGTGGGGGTGACGGAGGAGAGGGAGTGGGGCCTGGGACATGTGCCTCAGGTCGTGGGGGTGACGGAGGAGAGGGAGTGGGGCCTGGGACATGTGCCTCAGGTCGTGGGGGTGACGGAGCAGAGGGAGTGGGGCCTGGGACATGTGCCTCAGGTTGTGGGGGTGACGGAGGAGAGGGAGTGGGGCCTGGGACATGTGCCTCAGGTCGTCGGGGTGACGGAGGAAAGGGAGTGGGGCCTGGGACATGTGCCTCAGGTCGTGGGGGTGACGGAGGAGAGGGAGTGGGGCCTGGGACATGTGCCTCAGGTCGTGGGGGTGACGGAGGAGAGGGAGTGGGGCCTGGGACATGTGCCTCAGGTCGTGGGGGTGACGGAGGAGAGGGAATGGGGCCTGGGACATGTGCCTCAGGTCGTGGGGGTGACGGAGGAGAGGGAGTGGGGCCTGGGACATGTGCCTCAGGTCGTGGGGGTGACGGAGGAGAGGGAGTGGGGCCTGGGACATGTGCCTCATGTCGTGGGGGTGACGGAGTAGAGGGAGTGGGGCCTGGGACATGTGCCTCAGGTCGTGGGGGTGACGGAGGAGAGGGAGTGGGGCCTGGGACATGTGCCTCAGGTCGTGGGGGTGACGGAGGAGAGGGAGTGGGGCCTGGGACATGTGCCTCAGGTCGTGGGGGTGACGGAGGAGAGGGAGTGGGGCCTGGGACATGTGCCTCAGGTCGTGGGGGTGACGGAGAAGAGGGAGTGGGGCCTGGGACATGTGCCTCAGGTCGTGGGGGTGACGGAGGAAAGGGAGTGGGGCCTGGGACATGTGCCTCAGGTCGTGGGGGTGACGGAGGAGAGGGAGTGGGGCCTGGGACATGTGCCTCAGGTCGTGGGGGTGACGGAGCAGAGGGAGTGGGGCCTGGGACATGTGCCTCAGGTCGTGGGGGTGACGGAGGAGAGGGAGTGGGGCCTGGGACATGTGCCTCAGGTCGTGGGGGTGACGGAGTAGAGGCAGTGGGGCCTGGGACATGTGCCTCAGGTCGTGGGGGTGACGGAGGAGAAGGAGTGGGGCCTGGGACATTTGCCTCAGGTCGTGGGGGTGACGGAGGAGAGGGAGTGGGGCCTGGGACATGTGCCTCAGGTCGTGGGGGTGACGGAGGAGAGGGAGTGGGGCCTGGGACATGTGCCTCAAGTCCTGGGGGTGACGGAGGAGAGGGAGTGGGGCCTGGGACATGTGCCTCAGGTCGTGGGGGTGACGGAGGAGAGGGAGTGGGGCCTGGGACATGTGCCTCAGGTCGTGGGGGTGACGGAGTAGAGGGAGTGGGGCCTGGGACATGTGCCTCAGGTTGTGGGGGTGACGGAGGAGAGGGAGTGGGGCCTGGGACATGTGCCTCAGGTCGTGGGGGTGACGGAGGAGAGGGAGTGGGGCCTGGGACATGTGCCTCAGGTCGTGGGGGTGACGGAGGAGAGGGAGTGGGGCCTGGGACATGTGCCTCAGGTCGTGGGGGTGACGGAGGAGAGGGAGTGGGGCTTGGGACATGTGCCTCAGGTCGTGGGGGTGACGGAGGAGAGGGAGTGGGGCCTGGGACATGTGCCTCAGGTCGTGGGGGTGACGGAGCAGAGGGAGTGGGGCCTGGGACATGTGCCTCAGGTTGTGGGGGTGACGGAGGAGAGGGAGTGGGGCCTGGGACATGTGCCTCAGGTCGTGGGGGTGACGGAGGAAAGGGAGTGGGGCCTGGGACATGTGCCTCAGGTCGTGGGGGTGACGGAGGAGAGGGAGTGGGGCCTGGGACATGTGCCTCAGGTCGTGGGGGTGACGGAGGAGAGGGAGTGGGGCCTGGGACATGTGCCTCAGGTCGTGGGGGTGACGGAGGAGAGGGAATGGGGCCTGGGACATGTGCCTCAGGTCGTGGGGGTGACGGAGGAGAGGGAGTGGGGCCTGGGACATGTGCCTCAGGTCGTGGGGGTGACGGAGGAGAGGGAGTGGGGCCTGGGACATGTGCCTCAGGTCGTGGGGGTGACGGAGTAGAGGGAGTGGGGCCTGGGACATGTGCCTCAGGTCGTGGGGGTGACGGAGGAGAGGGAGTGGGGCCTGGGACATGTGCCTCAGGTCGTGGGGGTGACGGAGGAGAGGGAGTGGGGCCTGGGACATGTGCCTCAGGTCGTGGGGGTGACGGAGGAGAGGGAGTGGGGCCTGGGACATGTGCCTCAGGTCGTGGGGGTGACGGAGAAGAGGGAGTGGGGCCTGGGACATGTGCCTCAGGTCGTGGGGGTGACGGAGGAAAGGGAGTGGGGCCTGGGACATGTGCCTCAGGTCGTGGGGGTGACGGAGGAGAGGGAGTGGGGCCTGGGACATGTGCCTCAGGTCGTGGGGGTGACGGAGCAGAGGGAGTGGGGCCTGGGACATGTGCCTCAGGTCGTGGGGGTGACGGAGGAGAGGGAGTGGGGCCTTGGACATGTGCCTCAGGTCGTGGGGGTGACGGAGTAGAGGCAGTGGGGCCTGGGACATGTGCCTCAGGTCGTGGGGGTGACGGAGGAGAAGGAGTGGGGCCTGGGACATGTGCCTCAGGTCGTGGGGGTGACGGAGGAGAGGGAGTGGGGCCTGGGACATGTGCCTCAGGTCGTGGGGGTGACGGAGGAGAGGGAGTGGGGCCTGGGACATGTGCCTCAGGTCGTGGGGGTGACGGAGCAGAGGGAGTGGGGCCTGGGACATGTGCCTCAGGTCGTGGGGGTGACGGAGGAGAGGGAGTGGGGCCTGGGACATGTGCCTCAAGTCGTGGGGGTGACGGAGGAGAGGGAGTGGGGCCTGGGACATGTGCCTCAGGTCGTGGGGGTGACGGAGGAGAGGGAGTGGGGCCTGGGACATGTGCCTCAGGTCGTGGGGGTGACGGAGGAGAGGGAGTGGGGCCTGGGACATGTGCCTCAGGTCGTGGGGGTGACGGAGGAGAGGGAGTGGGGCCTGGGACATGTGCCTCAGGTTGTGGGGGTGACGGAGGAGAGGGAGTGGGGCCTGGGACATGTGCCTCAGGTCGTGGGGGTGACGGAGGAGAGGGAGTGGGGCCTGGGACATGTGCCTCAGGTCGTGGGGGTGACGGAGGAGAGGGAGTGGGGCCTGGGACATGTGCCTCAGGTCGTGGGGGTGACGGAGGAGAGGGAGTGGGGCCTGGGACATGTGCCTCAGGTCGTGGGGGTGACGGAGGAGAGGGAGTGGGGCCTGGGACATGTGCCTCAGGTCGTGGGGGTGACGGAGCAGAGGGAGTGGGGCCTGGGACATGTGCCTCAGGTTGTGGGGGTGACGGAGGAGAGGGAGTGGGGCCTGGGACATGTGCCTCAGGTCGTGGGGGTGACGGAGGAAAGGGAGTGGGGCCTGGGACATGTGCCTCAGGTCGTGGGGGTGACGGAGGAGAGGGAGTGGGGCCTGGGACATGTGCCTCAGGTCGTGGGGGTGACGAAGGAGAGGGAGTGGGGCCTGGGACACGTGCCTCAGGTCGTGGGGGTGACGGAGGAGAGGGAGTGGGGCCTGGGACATGTGCCTCAGGTCGTGGGGGTGACGGAGGAGAGGGAGTGGGGCCTGGGACATGTGCCTCAGGTCGTGGGGGTGACGGAGGAGAGGGAGTGGGGCCTGGGACATGTGCCTCAGGTCGTGGGGGTGACGGAGTAGAGGGAGTGGGGCCTGGGACATGTGCCTCGGGTCGTGGGGGTGACGGAGGAGAGGGAGTGGGGCCTGGGACATGTGCCTCAGGTCGTGGGGGTGACGGAGGAGGTCGTGGGGGTGACGGAGCAGAGGGAGTGGGGCCTGGGACATGTGCCTCAGGTCGTGGGGGTGACGGAGGAGAGCGAGTGGGGCCTGGGACATGTGCCTCAGGTCGTGGGGGTGACGGAGGAGAGGGAGTGGGGCCTGGGACATGTGCCTCAGGTCGTGGGGGTGACGGAGGAGAGGGAGTGGGGCCTGGAACATGTGCCTCAGGTCGTGGGGGTGACGGAGGAGAGGGAGTGGGGCCTGGGACATGTGCCTCAGGTCGTGGGGGTGACGGAGCAGAGGGAGTGGGGCCTGGGACATGTGCCTCAGGTTGTGGGGGTGACGGAGGAGAGGGAGTGGGGCCTGGGACATGTGCCTCAGGTCGTGGGGGTGACGGAGGAAAGGGAGTGGGGCCTGGGACATGTGCCTCAGGTCGTGGGGGTGACGGAGGAGAGGGAGTGGGGCCTGGGACATGTGCCTCAGGTCGTGGGGGTGACGGAGGAGAGGCAGTGGGGCCTGGGACACGTGCCTCAGGTCGTGGGGGTGACGGAGGAGAGGGAGTGGGGCCTGGGACATGTGCCTCAGGTCGTGGGGGTGACGGAGGAGAGGGAGTGGGGCCTGGGACATGTGCCTCAGGTCGTGGGGGTGACGGAGGAGAGGGAGTGGGGCCTGGGACATGTGCCTCAGGTCGTGGGGGTGACGGAGTAGAGGGAGTGGGGCCTGGGACATGTGCCTCAGGTCGTGGGGGTGACGGAGGAGAGGGAGTGGGGCCTGGGACATGTGCCTCAGGTCGTGGGGGTGACGGAGGAGAGGGAGTGGGGCCTGGGACATGTGCCTCAGGTCGTGGGGGTGACGGAGCAGAGGGAGTGGGGCCTGGGACATGTGCCTCAGGTCGTGGGGGTGACGGAGGAGAGGGAGTGGGGCCTGGGACATGTGCCTCAGGTCGTGGGGGTGACGGAGCAGAGGGAGTGGGGCCTGGGACATGTGCCTCAGGTCGTGGGGGTGACGGAGGAGAGCGAGTGGGGCCTGGGACATGTGCCTCAGGTCGTGGGGGTGACGGAGGAGAGGGAGTGGGGCCTGGGACATGTGCCTCAGGTCGTGGGGGCGACGGAGGAGAGGGAGTGGGGCCTGGAACATGTGCCTCAGGTCGTGGGGGTGACGGAGGAGAGGGAGTGGGGCCTGGGACATGTGCCTTAGGTCGTGGGGGTGACGGAGCAGAGGGAGTGGGGCCTGGGACATGTGCCTCAGGTTGTGGGGGTGACGGAGTAGAGGGAGTGGGGCCTAGGACATGTGCCTCAGGTCGTGGGGGTGACGGAGGAGAGGGAGTGGGGCTTGGGACATGTGCCTCAGGTCGTGGGGGTGACGGAGGAGAGGGAGTGGGGCCTGGGACATGTGCCTCAGGTCGTGGGGGGTGACGGAGGAGAGGGAGTGGGGCCTGGGACATGTGCCTCAGGTCGTGGGGGTGACGGAGCAGAGGGAGTGGGGCCTGGGACATGTGCCTCAGGTCGTGGGGGTGACGGAGGAGAGGGAGTGGGGCCTGGGACATGTGCCTCAGGTCGTGGGGGTGACGGAGGAGAGGGAGTGGGGCCTGGGACATGTGCCTCAGGTCGTGGGGGTGACGGAGCAGAGGGAGTGGGGCCTGGGACATGTGCCTCAGGTCGTGGGGGTGACGGAGGAGAGGGAGTGGGGCCTGGGACATGTGCCTCAGGTCGTGGGGGTGACGGAGGAGAGGGAGTGGGGCCTGGGACATGTGCCTCAAGTCGTGGGGGTGACGGAGTAGAGGGAGTGGGGCCTGGGACATGTGCCTCAGGTCGTGGGGGTGACGGAGCAGAGGGAGTGGGGCCTGGGACATGTGCCTCAGGTCGTGGGGGTGACGGAGGAGAGGGAGTGGGGCCTGGGACATGTGCCTCAGGTCGTGGGGGTGACGGAGTAGAGGGAGTGGGGCCTGGGACATGTGCCTCAGGTCGTGGGGTTGACGGAGGAGAGGGAGTGGGGCCTGGGACATGTGCCTCAGGTCGTGGGGGTGACGGAGGAGAGGGAGTGGGGCTTGGGACATGTGCCTCAGGTCGTGGGGGTGACGGAGGAGAGGGAGTGGGGCTTGGGACATGTGCCTCAGGTCGTGGGGGTGACGGAGGAGAGGGAGTGGGGCCTGGGACATGTGCCTCAGGTTGTGGGGGTGACGGAGTAGAGGGAGTGGGGCCTGGGACATGTGCCTCAGGTCGTGGGGGTGACGGAGGAGAGGCAGTGGGGCCTGGGACATGTGCCTCAGGTCGTGGGGGTGACGGAGCAGAGGGAGTGGGGCCTGGGACATGTGCCTCAGGTCGTGGGGGTGACGGAGGAGAGGGAGTGGGGCCTGGGACATGTGCCTCAGGTCGTGGGGGTGACGGAGGAGAGGGAGTGGGGCCTGGGACATGTGCCTCAGGTCGTGGGGGTGACGGAGTAGAGGGAGTGGGGCCTGGGACATGTGCCTCAGGTCGTGGGGGTGACGGAGCAGAGGGAGTGGGGCCTGGGACATGTGCCTCAGGTCGTGGGGGTGACGGAGGAGAGGGAGTGGGGCCTGGGACATGTGCCTCAGGTCGTGGTGGTGACGGAGCAGAGGGAGTGGGGCCTGGGACATGTGCCTCAGGTCGTGGGGGTGACGGAGCAGAGGGAGTGGGGCCTGGGACATGTGCCTCAGGTCGTGGGGGTGACGGAGGAGAGGGAGTGGGGCCTGGGACATGTGCCTCAGGTCGTGGGGGTGACGGAGGAGAGGGAGTGGGGCCTGGGACATGTGCCTCAGGTCGTGGGGGTGACGGAGTAGAGGGAGTGGGGCCTGGGACATGTGCCTCAGGTTGTGGGGGTGACGGAGCAGAGGGAGTGGGGCCTGGGACATGTGCCTCAGGTCGTGGGGGTGACGGAGCAGAGGGAGTGGGGCCTGGGACATGTGCCTCAGGTCGTGGTGGTGACGGAGCAGAGGGAGTGGGGCCTGGGACATGTGCCTCAGGTCGTGGGGGTGACGGAGGAGAGGGAGTGGGGCCTGGGACATGTGCCTCAGGTCGTGGGGGTGACGGAGGAGAGGGAGTGGGGCCTGGGACATGTGCCTCAGGTCGTGGGGGTGACGGAGGAGAGGGAGTGGGGCCTGGGACATGTGCCTCAGGTCGTGGGGGTGACGGAGTAGAGGGAGTGGGGCCTGGGACATGTGCCTCAGGTCGTGGGGGTGACGGAGCAGAGGGAGTGGGGCCTGGGACATGTGCCTCAGGTCGTGGGGGTGACGGAGCAGAGGGAGTGGGGCCTGGGACATGTGCCTCAGGTCGTGGGGGTGACGGAGGAGAGGGAGTGGGGCCTGGGACATGTGCCTCAGGTCGTGGGGGTGACGGAGGAGAGGGAGTGGGGCCTGGGACATGTGCCTGAGGTCGTGGGGGTGACGGAGTAGAGGGAGTGGGGCCTGGGACATGTGCCTCAGGTCGTGGGGGTGACGGAGCAGAGGGAGTGGGGCCTGGGACATGTGCCTCAGGTCGTGGGGGTGACGGAGGAGAGGGAGTGGGGCCTGGGACATGTGCCTCAGGTCGTGGGGGTGACGGAGTAGAGGGAGTGGGGCCTGGGACATGTGCCTCAGGTCGTGGGGTTGACGGAGGAGAGGGAGTGGGGCCTGGGACATGTGCCTCAGGTCGTGGGGGTGACGGAGGAGAGGGAGTGGGGCTTGGGACATGTGCCTCAGGTCGTGGGGGTGACGGAGGAGAGGGAGTGGGGCTTGGGACATGTGCCTCAGGTCGTGGGGGTGACGGAGGAGAGGGAGTGGGGCCTGGGACATGTGCCTCAGGTTGTGGGGGTGACGGAGTAGAGGGAGTGGGGCCTGGGACATGTGCCTCAGGTCGTGGGGGTGACGGAGGAGAGGCAGTGGGGCCTGGGACATGTGCCTCAGGTCGTGGGGGTGACGGAGGAGAGGGAGTGGGGCCTGGGACATGTGCCTCAGGTCGTGGGGGTGACGGAGGAGAGGGAGTGGGGCCTGGGACATGTGCCTCAGGTCGTGGGGGTGACGGAGTAGAGGGAGTGGGGCCTGGGACATGTGCCTCAGGTCGTGGGGGTGACGGAGCAGAGGGAGTGGGGCCTGGGACATGTGCCTCAGGTCGTGGGGGTGACGGAGGAGAGGGAGTGGGGCCTGGGACATGTACCTCAGGTTGTGGGGGTGACGGAGCAGAGGGAGTGGGGCCTGGGACATGTGCCTCAGGTCGTGGGGGTGACGGAGCAGAGGGAGTGGGGCCTGGGACATGTGCCTCAGGTCGTGGTGGTGACGGAGCAGAGGGAGTGGGGCCTGGGACATGTGCCTCAGGTCGTGGGGGTGACGGAGGAGAGGGAGTGGGGCCTGGGACATGTGCCTCAGGTCGTGGGGGTGACGGAGGAGAGGCAGTGGGGCCTGGGACATGTGCCTCAGGTCGTGGGGGTGACGGAGGAGAGGGAGTGGGGCCTGGGACATGTGCCTCAGGTCGTGGGGGTGACGGAGTAGAGGGAGTGGGGCCTGGGACATGTGCCTCAGGTCGTGGGGGTGACGGAGCAGAGGGAGTGGGGCCTGGGACATGTGCCTCAGGTCGTGGGGGTGACGGAGTAGAGGGAGTGGGGCCTGGGACATGTGCCTCAGGTCGTGGGGTTGACGGAGGAGAGGGAGTGGGGCCTGGGACATGTGCCTCAGGTCGTGGGGGTGACGGAGGAGAGGGAGTGGGGCTTGGGACATGTGCCTCAGGTCGTGGGGGTGACGGAGGAGAGGGAGTGGGGCTTGGGACATGTGCCTCAGGTCGTGGGGGTGACGGAGGAGAGGGAGTGGGGCCTGGGACATGTGCCTCAGGTTGTGGGGGTGACGGAGTAGAGGGAGTGGGGCCTGGGACATGTGCCTCAGGTCGTGGGGGTGACGGAGGAGAGGCAGCGGGGCCTGGGACATGTGCCTCAGGTCGTGGGGGTGACGGAGCAGAGGGAGTGGGGCCTGGGACATGTGCCTCAGGTCGTGGGGGTGACGGAGGAGAGGGAGTGGGGCCTGGGACATGTGCCTCAGGTCGTGGGGGTGACGGAGGAGAGGGAGTGGGGCCTGGGACATGTGCCTCAGGTCGTGGGGGTGACGGAGTAGAGGGAGTGGGGCCTGGGACATGTGCCTCAGGTCGTGGGGGTGACGGAGCAGAGGGAGTGGGGCCTGGGACATGTGCCTCAGGTCGTGGGGGTGACGGAGTAGAGGGAGTGGGGCCTGGGACATGTGCCTCAGGTTGTGGGGGTGACGGAGCAGAGGGAGTGGGGCCTGGGACATGTGCCTCAGGTCGTGGGGGTGACGGAGCAGAGGGAGTGGGGCCTGGGACATGTGCCTCAGGTCGTGGTGGTGACGGAGCAGAGGGAGTGGGGCCTGGGACATGTGCCTCAGGTCGTGGGGGTGACGGAGGAGAGGGAGTGGGGCCTGGGACATGTGCCTCAGGTCGTGGGGGTGACGGAGGAGAGGGAGTGGGGCCTGGGACATGTGCCTCAGGTCGTGGGGGTGACGGAGGAGAGGGAGTGGGGCCTGGGACATGTGCCTCAAGTCGTGGGGGTGACGGAGTAGAGGGAGTGGGGCCTGGGACATGTGCCTCAGGTCGTGGGGGTGACGGAGCAGAGGGAGTGGGGCCTGGGACATGTGCCTCAGGTCGTGGGGGTGACGGAGCAGAGGGAGTGGGGCCTGGGACATGTGCCTCAGGTCGTGGGGGTGACGGAGGAGAGGGAGTGGGGCCTGGGACATGTGCCTCAGGTCGTGGGGGTGACGGAGGAGAGGGAGTGGGGCCTGGGACATGTGCCTGAGGTCGTGGGGGTGACGGAGTAGAGGGAGTGGGGCCTGGGACATGTGCCTCAGGTCGTGGGGGTGACGGAGCAGAGGGAGTGGGGCCTGGGACATGTGCCTCAGGTCGTGGGGGTGACGGAGGAGAGGGAGTGGGGCCTGGGACATGTGCCTCAGGTCGTGGGGGTGACGGAGTAGAGGGAGTGGGGCCTGGGACATGTGCCTCAGGTCGTGGGGTTGACGGAGGAGAGGGAGTGGGGCCTGGGACATGTGCCTCAGGTCGTGGGGGTGACGGAGGAGAGGGAGTGGGGCTTGGGACATGTGCCTCAGGTCGTGGGGGTGACGGAGGAGAGGGAGTGGGGCTTGGGACATGTGCCTCAGGTCGTGGGGGTGACGGAGGAGAGGGAGTGGGGCCTGGGACATGTGCCTCAGGTTGTGGGGGTGACGGAGTAGAGGGAGTGGGGCCTGGGACATGTGCCTCAGGTCGTGGGGGTGACGGAGGAGAGGCAGTGGGGCCTGGGACATGTGCCTCAGGTCGTGGGGGTGACGGAGGAGAGGGAGTGGGGCCTGGGACATGTGCCTCAGGTCGTGGGGGTGACGGAGGAGAGGGAGTGGGGCCTGGGACATGTGCCTCAGGTCGTGGGGGTGACGGAGTAGAGGGAGTGGGGCCTGGGACATGTGCCTCAGGTCGTGGGGGTGACGGAGCAGAGGGAGTGGGGCCTGGGACATGTGCCTCAGGTCGTGGGGGTGACGGAGGAGAGGGAGTGGGGCCTGGGACATGTGCCTCAGGTTGTGGGGGTGACGGAGCAGAGGGAGTGGGGCCTGGGACATGTGCCTCAGGTCGTGGGGGTGACGGAGTAGAGGGAGTGGGGCCTGGGACATGTGCCTCAGTCCGTGGTGGTGACGGAGCAGAGGGAGTGGGGCCTGGGACATGTGCCTCAGGTCGTGGGGGTGACGGAGCAGAGGGAGTGGGGCCTGGGACATGTGCCTCAGGTCGTGGGGGTGACGGAGGAGAGGGAGTGGGGCCTGGGACATGTGCCTCAGGTCGTGGGGGTGACGGAGTAGAGGGAGTGGGGCCTGGGACATGTGCCTCAGGTCGTGGGGGTGACGGAGCAGAGGGAGTGGGGCCTGGGACATGTGCCTCAGGTCGTGGGGGTGACGGAGGAGAGGGAGTGGGGCCTGGGACATGTGCCTCAGGTCGTGGGGGTGACGGAGTAGAGGGAGTGGGGCCTGGGACATGTGCCTCAGGTCGTGGGGGTGACGGAGGAGAGGGAGTGGGGCCTGGAACATGTGCCTCAGGTCGTGGGGGTGACGGAGGAGAGGGAGTGGGGCCTGGGACATGTGCCTCAGGTCGTGGGGGTGACGGAGTAGAGGGAGTGGGGCCTGGGACATGTGCCTCAGGTCGTGGGGGTGACGGAGCAGAGGGAGTGGGGCCTGGAACATGTGCCTCAGGTCGTGGGGGTGACGGAGGAGAGGGAGTGGGGCCTGGGACATGTGCCTCAGGTCGTGGGGGTGACGGAGTAGAGGGAGTGGGGCCTGGGACATGTGCCTCAGGTCGTGGGGGTGACGGAGCAGAGGGAGTGGGGCCTGGGACATGTGCCTCAGGTCGTGGGGGTGACGGAGGAGAGGGAGTGGGGCCTGGGACATGTGCCTCAGGTCGTGGGGGTGACGGAGGAGAGGGAGTGGGGCCTGGGACATGTGCCTCAGGTCGTGGGGGTGACGGAGGAGAGGGAGTGGGGCCTGGGACATGTGCCTCAGGTCGTGGGGGTGACGGAGGAGAGGGAGTGGGGCCTGGGACATGTGCCTCAGGTCGTGGGGGTGACGGAGGAGAGGGAGTGGGGCCTGGGACATGTGCCTCAGGTCGTGGGGGTGACGGAGGAGAGGGAGTGGGGCCTGGGACATGTGCCTCAGGTCGTGGGGGTGACGGAGGAGAGGGAGTGGGGCCTGGGACATGTGCCTCAGGTCGTGGGGGTGACGGAGCAGAGGGAGTGGGGCCTGGGACATGTGCCTCAGGTCGTGGGGGTGACGGAGCAGAGGGAGTGGGGCCTGGGACATGTGCCTCAGGTCGTGGGGGTGACGGAGGAGAGGGAGTGGGGCCTGGGACATGTGCCTCAGGTCGTGGGGGTGACGGAGCAGAGGGAGTGGGGCCTGGGACATGTGCCTCAGGTCGTGGGGGTGACGGAGGAGAGGGAGTGGGGCCTGGGACATGTGCCTCAGGTCGTGGGGGTGACGGAGTAGAGGGAGTGGGGCCTGGGACATGTGCCTCAGGTCGTGGGGGTGACGGAGCAAAGGGAGTGGGGCTTGGGACATGTGCCTCAGGTCGTGGGGGTGACGGAGGAGAGGGAGTGGGGCCTGGGACATGTGCCTCAGGTCGTGGGGGTGACGGAGCAGAGGGAGTGGGGCCTGGGACATGTGCCTCAGGTCGTGGGGGTGACGGAGGAGAGGGAGTGGGGCCTGGGACATGTGCCTCAGGTTGTGGGGGTGACGGAGCAGAGGGAGTGGGGCCTGGGACATGTGCCTCAGATCGTGGGGGTGACGGAGGAGAGGGAGTGGGGCCTGGGACATGTGCCTCAGGTCGTGGGGGTGACGGAGGAGAGGGAGTGGGGCCTGGGACATGTGCCTCAGGTCGTGGGGGTGACGGAGCAGAGGGAGTGGGGCCTGGGACATGTGCCTCAGGTCGTGGGGGTGACGGAGCAGAGGGAGTGGGGCCTGGGACATGTGCCTCAGGTCGTGGGGGTGACGGAGCAGAGGGAGTGGGGCCTGGGACATGTGCCTCAGATCGTGGGGGTGACGGAGGAGAGGGAGTGGGGCCTGGGACATGTGCCTCAGGTCGTGAGGGTGACGGAGCAGAGGGAGTGGGGCCTGGGACATGTGCCTCAGGTCGTGGGGGTGACGGAGGAGAGGGAGTGGGGCCTGGGACATGTGCCTCAGGTCGTGGGGGTGACGGAGCAGAGGGAGTGGGGCCTGGGACATGTGCCTCAGATCGTGGGGTTGACGGAGGAGAGGGAGTGGGGCCTGGGACATGTGCCTCAGGTCGTGGGGGTGACGGAGGAGAGGGAGTGGGGCCTGGGACATGTGCCTCAGGTCGTGGGGGTGACGGAGGAGAGGGAGTGGGGCCTGGGACATGTGCCTCAGTTCGTGGGGTTGACGGAGCAGAGGGAGTGGGGCCTGGGACATGTGCCTCAGGTCGTGGGGGTGACGGAGGAGAGGGAGTGGGGCCTGGGACATGTGCCTCAGGTCGTGGGGGTGACGGAGCAGAGGGAGTGGGGCCTGGGACATGTGCCTCGGGTCGTGGGGGTGACGGAGTAGAGGGAGTGGGGCCTGGGACATGTGCCTCCGGTCGTGGGGGTGACGGAGCAGAGGGAGTGGGGCCTGGGACATGTGCCTCAAGTCGTGGGGCTGACGGAGCAGAGGGAGTGGGGCCTGGGACATGTGCCTCAGGTCGTGAGGGTGACGGAGTAGAGGGAGTGGGGCCTGGGACATGTGCCTCAGGTCGTGGGGGTGACGGAGGAGAGGGAGTGGGGCCTGGGACATGTGCCTCAGGTCGTGGGGGTGACGGAGGAGAGGGAGTGGGGCCTGGGACATGTGCCTCAGGTCGTGGGGGTGACGGAGTAGAGGGAGTGGGGCCTGGGACATGTGCCTCAGGTCGTGGGGGTGACGGAGGAGAGGGAGTGGGGCTTGGGACATGTGCCTCAGGTCGTGGGGGTGACGGAGCAGAGAGAGTGGGGCCTGGGACATGTGCCTCAGGTCGTGGGGGGTGACGGAGGAGAGGGAGTGGGGCCTGGGACATGTGCCTCAGGTCGTGGGGGTGACGGAGGAGAGGGAGTGGGGCCTGGGACATGTGCCTCAGGTCGTGGGGGTGACGGAGTAGAGGGAGTGGGGCCTGGGACATGTGCCTTAGGTCGTGGGGGTGACGGAGTAGAGGGAGTGGGGCCTGGGACATGTGCCTCAGGTCGTGGGGGTGACGGAGTAGAGGGAGTGGGGCCTGGGACATGTGCCTCAGGTCGTGGGGGTGACGGAGGAGAGGGAGTGGGGCCTGGGACATGTGCCTCAGGTCGTGGGGGTGACGGAGGAGAGGGAGTGGGGCCTGGGACATGTGCCTCAGGTCGTGGGGGTGACGGAGGAGAGGGAGTGGGGCCTGGGACATGTGCCTCAGGTCGTGGGGGTGACGGAGGAGAGGGAGTGGGGCCTGGTACATGTGCCTCAGGTCGTGGGGGTGACGGAGGAAAGGGATTGGGACATGGGACATGTGCCTCAGGTCGTGGGGGTGACGGAGGAGAGGGAGTGGGGCCTGGGACATGTGCCTCAGGTCGTGGGGGTGACGGAGGAGAGGGAGTGGGGCCTGGGACATGGGCCTCAGGTCGTGGGGGTGACGGAGGAGAGGGAGTGGGGCCTGGGACATGTGCCTCAGGTCGTGGGGGTGACGGAGGAGAGGGAGTGGGGCCTGGGACATGTGCCTCAGGTCGTGGGGGTGACGGAGGAGAGGGAGTGGGGCCTGGGACATGTGCCTCCGGTCGTGGGGGTGACGGAGCAGAGGGAGTGGGGCCTGGGACATGTGCCTCAAGTCGTGGGGGTGACGGAGCAGAGGGAGTGGGGCCTGGGACATGTGCCTCAGGTCGTGGGGGTGACGGAGGAGAGGGAGTGGGGCCTGGGACATGTGCCTCAGGTCGTGGGGGTGACGGAGGAGAGGGAGTGGGGCCTGGGACATGTGCCTCAGGTCGTGGGGGTGACGGAGTAGAGGGAGTGGGGCCTGGGACATGTGCCTCAGGTCGTGGGGGTGACGGAGGAGAGGGAGTGGGGCTTGGGACATGTGCCTCAGGTCGTGGGGGTGACGGAGCAGAGGGAGTGGGGCCTGGGACATGTGCCTCAGGTCGTGGGGGGTGACGGAGGAGAGGGAGTGGGGCCTGGGACATGTGCCTCAGGTCGTGGGGGTGACGGAGGAGAGGGAGTGGGGCCTGGGACATGTGCCTCAGGTCGTGGGGGTGACGGAGTAGAGGGAGTGGGGCCTGGGACATGTGCCTTAGGTCGTGGGGGTGACGGAGTAGAGGGAGTGGGGCCTGGGACATGTGCCTGAGGTCGTGGGGGTGACGGAGTAGAGGGAGTGGGGCCTGGGACATGTGCCTCAGGTCGTGGGGGTGACGGAGGAGAGGGAGTGGGGCCTGGGACATGTGCCTCAGGTCGTGGGGGTGACGGAGGAGAGGGAGTGGGGCCTGGGACATGTGCCTCAGGTCGTGGGGGTGACGGAGGAGAGGGAGTGGGGCCTGGGACATGTGCCTCAGGTCGTGGGGGTGACGGAGGAGAGGGAGTGGGGCCTGGTACATGTGCCTCAGGTCGTGGGGGTGACGGAGGAAAGGGATTGGGACATGGGACATGTGCCTCAGGTCGTGGGGCTGACGGAGGAGAGGGAGTGGGGCCTGGGACATGTGCCTCAGGTCGTGGGGGTGACGGAGGAGAGGGAGTGGGGCCTGGGACATGGGCCTCAGGTCGTGGGGGTGACGGAGGAGAGGGAGTGGGGCCTGGGACATGTGCCTCAGGTCGTGGGGTTGACGGAGGAGAGGGAGTGGGGCCTGGGACATGTGCCTCAGGTCGTGGGGGTGACGGAGTAGAGGGAGTGGGCCTGGGACATGGGCCTCAGGTCGTGGGGGTGACGGAGGAGAGGGAGTGGGGCCTGGGACATGTGCCTCAGGTCGTGGGGGTGACGGAGGAGAGGGAGTGGGGCTTGGGACATGTGCCTCAGGTCGTGGGGGTGACGGAGGAGAGGGAGTGGGGCCTGGGACATGTGCCTCAGGTCGTGGGGGTGACGGAGGAGAGGGAGTGGGGCCTGGGACATGGGCCTCAGGTCGTGGGGGTGACGGAGGAGAGGGAGTGGGGCCTGGGACATGTGCCTCAGGTCGTGGGGGTGACGGAGGAGAGGGAGTGGGGCCTGGGACATGTGCCTCAGGTCGTGGGGGTGACGGAGGAGAGGGAGTGGGGCCTGGGACATGTGCCTCAGGTCGTGGGGGTGACGGAGGAGAGGCAGTGGGGCCTGGGACATGTGCCTCAGGTCGTGGGGGTGACGGAGTAGAGGGAGTGGGGCCTGGGACATGTGCCTCAGGTCGTGGGGGTGACGGAGCAGAGGCAGTGGGGCCTGGGACATGTGCCTCAGGTCGTGGGGGTGACGGAGGAGAGGGAGTGGGGCCTGGGACATGTGCCTCAGGTCGTGGGGGTGACGGAGGAGAGGGAGTGGGGCCTGGGACATGTGTCTCAGGTCGTGGGGGTGACGGAGGAGAGGGAGTGGGGCCTGGGACATGGGCCTCAGGTCGTGGGGGTGACGGAGGAGAGGGAGTGGGGCCTGGGACATGTGCCTCAGGTCGTGGGGGTGACGGAGGAGAGGGAGTGGGGCCTGGGACATGTGCCTCAGGTCGTGGGGGTGACGGAGGAGAGGGAGTGGGGCCTGGGACATGTGCCTCGGGTCGTGGGGGTGACGGAGGAGAGGGAGTGGGGCTTGGGACATGGGCCTCAGGTCGTGGGGGTGACGGAGGAGAGGGAGTGGGGCCTGGGACATGTGCCTCAGGTCGTGGGGGTGACGGAGTAGAGGGAGTGGGGCCTGGGACATGTGCCTCAGGTCGTGGGGGTGACGGAGCAGAGGGAGTGGGGCCTGGGACATGTGCCTCAGGTCGTGGGGGTGACGGAGGAGAGGGAGTGGGGCCTGGGACATGTGCCTCAGGTCGTGGGGGTGACGGAGGAGAGGGAGTGGGGCCTGGGACATGTGCCTCAGGTCGTGGGGGTGACGGAGGAGAGGGAGTGGGGCCTGGGACATGTGCCTCAGGTCGTGGTGGTGACGGAGGAGAGGGAGTGGGGCCTCGGACATGTGCCTCAGGTCGTGGGGGTGACGGAGGAGAGGGAGTGGGGCTTGGGACATGTGCCTCAGGTCATGGGGGTGACGGAGCAGAGGGAGTGGGGCCTGGGACATGTGCCTCAGGTCGTGGGGGTGACGGAGGAGAGGGAGTGGGGCCTGGGACATGTGCCTCAGGTCGTGGGGGTGACGGAGTAGAGGGAGTGGGGCCTGGGACATGTGCCTCAGGTCGTGGGGGTGACGGAGGAGAGGGAGTGGGGCCTGGGACATGTGCCTCAGGTCGTGGGGCTGACGGAGGAGAGGGAGTGGGGCCTGGGACATGTGCCTCAGGTCGTGGGGGTGACGGAGGAGAGGGAGTGGGGCCTGGGACATGTGCCTCAGGTTGTGGGGGTGACGGAGGAGAGGGAGTGGGGCCTGGGACATGTGCCTCAGGTCGTGGGGGTGACGGAGTAGAGGGAGTGGGGCCTGGGACATGGGCCTCAGGTCGTGGGGGTGACGGAGGAGAGGGAGTGGGGCCCGGGACATGTGCCTCAGGTCGTGGGGGTGACGGAGGAGAGGGAGTGGGGCCTGGGACATGTGCCTCAGGTCGTGGGGGTGACGGAGGAGAGGGAGTGGGGCCTGGGACATGTGCCTCAGGTCGTGGGGGTGACGGAGGAGAGGGAGTGGGGCCTGGGACATGGGCCTCAGGTCGTGGGGGTGACGGAGGAGAGGGAGTGGGGCCTGGGACATGTGCCTCAGGTCGTGGGGGTGACGGAGGAGAGGGAGTGGGGCCTGGGACATGTGCCTCAGGTCGTGGGGGTGACGGAGGAGAGGGAGTGGGGCCTGGGACATGTGCCTCAGGTCGTGGGGGTGACGGAGGAGAGGCAGTGGGGCCTGGGACATGTGCCTCAGGTCGTGGGGGTGACGGAGTAGAGGGAGTGGGGCCTGGGACATGTGCCTCAGGTCGTGGGGGTGACGGAGGAGAGGCAGTGGGGCCTGGGACATGTGCCTCAGGTCGTGGGGGTGACGGAGGAGAGGGAGTGGGGCCTGGGACATGTGCCTCAGGTCGTGGGGGTGACGGAGTAGAGGGATTGGGGCCTGGGACATGTGTCTCAGGTCGTGGGGGTGACGGAGGAGAGGGAGTGGGGCCTGGGACATGTGCCTCAGGTCGTGGGGGTGACGGAGGAGAGGGAGTGGGGCCTGGGACATGGGCCTCAGGTCGTGGGGGTGACGGAGGAGAGGGAGTGGGGCCTGGGACATGTGCCTCAGGTCGTGGGGGTGACGGAGGAGAGGGAGTGGGGCCTGGGACATGTGCCTCAGGTCGTGGGGGTGACGGAGGAGAGGGAGTGGGGCCTGGGACATGTGCCTCAGGTCGTGGGGGTGACGGAGGAGAGCGAGTGGGGCCTGGGACATGTGCCTCAGGTCGTGGGGGTGACGGAGGAGAGGGAGTGGGGCCTGGGACATGTGCCTCAGGTCGTGGGGGTGACGGAGGAGAGGGAGTGGGGCCTGGGACATGTGCCTCAGGTCGTGGGGGTGACGGAGGAGAGGGAGTGGGGCCTGGGACATGTGCCTCAGGTCGTGGGGGTGACGGAGGAGAGGGAGTGGGGCTTGGGACATGTGCCTCAGGTCGTGGGGGTGACGGAGGAGAGGGAGTGGGGCCTGGGACATGTGCCTCAGGTCGTGGGGGTGACGGAGTAGAGGGAGTGGGGCCTGGGACATGTGCCTCAGGTCGTGGGGGTGACGGAGCAGAGGGAGTGGGGCCTGGGACATGTGCCTCAGGTCGTGGGGGTGACGGAGTAGAGGGAGTGGGGCCTGGGACATGTGCCTCAGGTCGTGGGGGTGACGGAGGAGAGGGGGAGGGGCCTGGGACATGTGCCTCAGGTCGTGGGGGTGACGGAGGAGAGGGAGTGGGGCCTGGGACATGTGCCTCAGGTCGTGGGGGTGACGGAGGAGAGGGAGTGGGGCCTGGGACATGTGCCTCAGGTCGTGGGGGTGACGGAGGAGAGGGGGTGGGGCCTGGGACATGTGCCTCAGGTCGTGGGGCTGACGGAGGAGAGGGAGTGGGGCCTGGGACATGTGCCTCAGGTCGTGGGGGTGACGGAGTAGAGGGAGTGGGGCCTGGGACATGTGCCTCAGGTCATGGGGGTGACGGAGGAGAGGGGGTGGGGCCTGGGACATGTGCCTCAGGTCGTGGGGCTGACGGAGGAGAGGGAGTGGGGCCTGGGACATGTGCCTCAGGTCGTGGGGGTGACGGAGGAGAGGGAGTGGGGCCTGGGACATGTGCCTCAGGTCGTGGGGGTGACGGAGGAGAGGGAGTGGGGCCTGGGACATGTGCCTCAGGTCGTGGGGGTGACGGAGGAGAGGGAGTGGGGCCTGGGACATGTGCCTCAGGTCGTGGGGGTGACGGAGTAGAGGCAGTGGGGCCTGGGACATGTGCCTCAGGTCGTGGGGGTGACGGAGGAGAGGGAGTGGGGCCTGGGACATGTGCCTCAGGTCGTGGGGGTGACCTAGCAGAGGGAGTGGGGCCTGGGACATGTGCCTCGGGTCGTGGGGGTGACGGAGGAGAGGGAGTGGGGCCTGGGACATGTGCCTCAGGTCGTGGGGGTGACGGAGGAGAGGGAGTGGGGCCTGGGACATGTGCCTCAGGTCGTGGGGGTGACGGAGGAGAGGCAGTGGGGCCTGGGACATGTGCCTCAGGTCGTGGGGGTGACGGAGTAGAGGGAGTGGGGCTTGGGACATGTGCCTCAGGTCGTGGGGGTGACGGAGGAGAGGCAGTGGGGCCTGGGACATGTGCCTCGGGTCGTGGGGGTGACGGAGGAGAGGGAGTGGGGCCTGGAACATGTGCCTTAGGTCGTGGGGGTGACGGAGGAGAGGGAGTGGGGCCTGGGACATGTGCCTCAGGTCGTGGGGGTGACGGAGGAGAGCGAGTGGGGCCTGGGACATGTGCCTCAGGTCGTGGGGGTGATGGAGGAGAGGGAGTGGGGCCTGGGACATGTGCCTCAGGTCGTGGGGGTGACGGAGGAGAGGGAGTGGGGCCTGGGACATGTGCCTCAGGTCGTGGGGGTGACGGAGGAGAGGGAGTGGGGCCTGGGACATGTGCCTCAGGTCGTGGGGGTGACCTAGCAGAGGGAGTGGGGCCTGGGACATGTGCCTTCGGTCGTGGGGGTGACGGAGGAGAGGGAGTGGGGCCTGGGACATGTGCCTCAGGTCGTGGGGTTGACGGAGGAGAGGGAGTGGGGCCTGGGACATGTGCCTCAGGTCGTGGGGGTGACGGAGGAGAGGCAGTGGGGCTTGGGACATGTGCCTCAGGTCGTGGGGGTGACGGAGTAGAGGGAGTGGGGCGTGGGACATGTGCCTCAGGTCGTGGGGGTGACGGAGGAGAGGCAGTGGGGCCTGGGACATGTGCCTCAGGTCGTGGGGGTGACGGAGGAGAGGGAGTGGGGCCTGGGACATGTGTCTCAGGTCGTGGGGGTGACGGAGGAGAGGGAGTGGGGCCTGGGACATGTGCCTCAGGTCGTGGGGGTGACGGAGGAGAGGGAGTGGGGCCTGGGACATGGGCCTCAGGTCGTGGGGGTGACGGAGGAGAGGGAGTGGGGCCTGGGACATGTGCCTTAGGTCGTGGGGGTGACGGAGGAGAGGGAGTGGGGCCTGGGACATGTGCCTCAGGTCGTGGGGGTGACGGAGGAGAGGGAGTGGGGCCTGGGACATGTGCCTCAGGTCGTGGGGGTGACGGAGGAGAGCGAGTGGGGCCTGGGACATGTGCCTCAGGTCGTGGGGGTGACGGAGGAGAGGGAATGGGGCCTGGGACATGTGCCTCAGGTCGTGGGGGTGACGGAGCAGAGGGAGTGGGGCCTGGGACATGTGCCTCAGGTCGTGGGGGTGACGGAGGAGAGGGAGTGGGGCCTGGGACATGTGCCTCAGGTCGTGGGGGTGACGGAGGAGAGGGAGTGGGGCTTGGGACATGGGCCTCAGGTCGTGGGGGTGACGGAGGAGAGGGAGTGGGGCCTGGGACATGTGCCTCAGGTCGTGGGGGTGACGGAGTAGAGGGAGTGGGGCCTGGGACATGTGCCTCAGGTCGTGGGGGTGACGGAGTAGAGGGAGTGGGGCCTGGGACATGTGCCTCAGGTCGTGGGGGTGACGGAGGAGAGGGAGTGGGGCCTGGGACATGTGCCTCAGGTCGTGGGGGTGACGGAGGAGAGGGAGTGGGGCCTCGGACATGTGCCTCAGGTCGTGGTGGTGACGGAGGAGAGGGAGTGGGGCCTCGGACATGTGCCTCAGGTCGTGGGGGTGACGGAGGAGAGGGAGTGGGGCTTGGGACATGTGCCTCAGGTCATGGGGGTGACGGAGCAGAGGGAGTGGGGCCTGGGACATGTGCCTCAGGTCGTGGGGGTGACGGAGGAGAGGGAGTGGGGCCTGGGACATGTGCCTCAGGTCGTGGGGGTGACGGAGTAGAGGGAGTGGGGCCTGGGACATGTGCCTCAGGTCGTGGGGGTGACGGAGGAGAGGGGGTGGGGCCTGGGACATGTGCCTCAGGTCGTGGGGCTGACGGAGGAGAGGGAGTGGGGCCTGGGACATGTGCCTCAGGTCGTGGGGGTGACGGAGGAGAGGGAGTGGGGCCTGGGACATGTGCCTCAGGTCGTGGGGGTGACGGAGGAGAGGGAGTGGGGCCTGGGACATGTGCCTCAGGTCGTGGGGGTGACGGAGGAGAGGGAGTGGGGCCTGGGACATGTGCCTCAGGTCGTGGGGGTGACGGAGTAGAGGCAGTGGGGCCTGGGACATGTGCCTCAGGTCGTGGGGGTGACGGAGGAGAGGGAGTGGGGCCTGGGACATGTGCCTCAGGTCGTGGGGGTGACCTAGCAGAGGGAGTGGGGCCTGGGACATGTGCCTCGGGTCGTGGGGGTGACGGAGGAGAGGGAGTGGGGCCTGGGACATGTGCCTCAGGTCGTGGGGGTGACGGAGGAGAGGGAGTGGGGCCTGGGACATGTGCCTCAGGTCGTGGGGGTGACGGAGGAGAGGCAGTGGGGCCTGGGACATGTGCCTCAGGTCGTGGGGGTGACGGAGTAGAGGGAGTGGGGCTTGGGACATGTGTCTCAGGTCGTGGGGGTGACGGAGGAGAGGCAGTGGGGCCTGGGACATGTGCCTCGGGTCGTGGGGGTGACGGAGGAGAGGGAGTGGGGCCTGGAACATGTGCCTTAGGTCGTGGGGGTGACGGAGGAGAGGGAGTGGGGCCTGGGACATGTGCCTCAGGTCGTGGGGGTGACGGAGTAGAGGCAGTGGGGCCTGGGACATGTGCCTCAGGTCGTGGGGGTGACGGAGGAGAGGGAGTGGGGCCTGGGACATGTGCCTCAGGTCGTGGGGGTGACCTAGCAGAGGGAGTGGGGCCTGGGACATGTGCCTCGGGTCGTGGGGGTGACGGAGGAGAGGGAGTGGGGCCTGGGACATGTGCCTCAGGTCGTGGGGGTGACGGAGGAGAGGGAGTGGGGCCTGGGACATGTGCCTCAGGTCGTGGGGGTGACGGAGGAGAGGCAGTGGGGCCTGGGACATGTGCCTCAGGTCGTGGGGGTGACGGAGTAGAGGGAGTGGGGCTTGGGACATGTGTCTCAGGTCGTGGGGGTGACGGAGGAGAGGCAGTGGGGCCTGGGACATGTGCCTCGGGTCGTGGGGGTGACGGAGGAGAGGGAGTGGGGCCTGGAACATGTGCCTTAGGTCGTGGGGGTGACGGAGGAGAGGGAGTGGGGCCTGGGACATGTGCCTCAGGTCGTGGGGGTGACGGAGGAGAGCGAGTGGGGCCTGGGACATGTGCCTCAGGTCGTGGGGGTGATGGAGGAGAGGGAGTGGGGCCTGGGACATGTGCCTCAGGTCGTGGGGGTGACGGAGGAGAGGGAGTGGGGCCTGGGACATGTGCCTCAGGTCGTGGGGGTGACGGAGGAGAGGGAGTGGGGCCTGGGACATGTGCCTCAGGTCGTGGGGGTGACGGAGCAGAGGGAGTGGGGCCTGGGACATGTGCCTCGGGTCGTGGGGGTGACGGAGGAGAGGGAGTGGGGCCTGGGACATGTGCCTCAGGTCGTGGGGTTGACGGAGGAGAGGGAGTGGGGCCTGGGACATGTGCCTCAGGTCGTGGGGGTGACGGAGGAGAGGCAGTGGGGCTTGGGACATGTGCCTCAGGTCGTGGGGGTGACGGAGTAGAGGGAGTGGGGCTTGGGACATGTGCCTCAGGTCGTGGCGGTGACGGAGGAGAGGCAGTGGGGCCTGGGACATGTGCCTCAGGTCGTGGGGGTGACGGAGGAGAGGGAGTGGGGCCTGGAACATGTGCCTTAGGTCGTGGGGGTGACGGAGGAGAGGGAGTGGGGCCTGGGACATGTGCCTCAGGTCGTGGGGGTGACGGAGGAGAGCGAGTGGGGCCTGGGACATGTGCCTCAGGTCGTGGGGGTGATGGAGGAGAGGGAGTGGGGCCTGGGACATGTGCCTCAGGTCGTGGGGGTGACGGAGGAGAGGGAGTGGGGCCTGGGACATGTGCCTCAGGTCGTGGGGGTGACGGAGGAGAGGGAGTGGGGCCTGGGACATGTGCCTCAGGTCGTGGGGGTGACCTAGCAGAGGGAGTGGGGCCTGGGACATGTGCCTCGGGTCGTGGGGGTGACGGAGGAGAGGGAGTGGGGCCTGGGACATGTGCCTCAGGTCGTGGGGGTGACGGAGGAGAGGGAGTGGGGCCTGGGACATGTGCCTCAGGTCGTGGGGGTGACGGAGGAGAGGCAGTGGGGCCTGGGACATGTGCCTCAGGTCGTGGGGGTGACGGAGTAGAGGGAGTGGGGCTTGGGACATGTGTCTCAGGTCGTGGGGGTGACGGAGGAGAGGCAGTGGGGCCTGGAACATGTGCCTTAGGTCGTGGGGGTGACGGAGGAGAGGGAGTGGGGCCTGGGACATGTGCCTCAGGTCGTGGGGGTGACGGAGGAGAGCGAGTGGGGCCTGGGACATGTGCCTCAGGTCGTGGGGGTGATGGAGGAGAGGGAGTGGGGCCTGGGACATGTGCCTCAGGTCGTGGGGGTGACGGAGGAGAGGGAGTGGGGCCTGGGACATGTGCCTCAGGTCGTGGGGGTGACGGAGGAGAGGGAGTGGGGCCTGGGACATGTGCCTCAGGTCGTGGGGGTGACCTAGCAGAGGGAGTGGGGCCTGGGACATGTGCCTCGGGTCGTGGGGGTGACGGAGGAGAGGGAGTGGGGCCTGGGACATGTGCCTCAGGTCGTGGGGTTGACGGAGGAGAGGGAGTGGGGCCTGGGACATGTGCCTCAGGTCGTGGGGGTGACGGAGGAGAGGCAGTGGGGCTTGGGACATGTGCCTCAGGTCGTGGGGGTGACGGAGTAGAGGGAGTGGGGCTTGGGACATGTGCCTCAGGTCGTGGGGGTGACGGAGGAGAGGGAGTGGGGCCTGGGACATGTGCCTCAGGTCGTGGGGGTGACGGAGGAGAGGGAGTGGGGCCTGGAACATGTGCCTTAGGTCGTGGGGGTGACGGAGGAGAGGGAGTGGGGCCTGGGACATGTGCCTCAGGTCGTGGGGGTGACGGAGGAGAGCGAGTGGGGCCTGGGACATGTGCCTCAGGTCGTGGGGGTGATGGAGGAGAGGGAGTGGGGCCTGGGACATGTGCCTCAGGTCGTGGGGGTGACGTAGGAGAGGGAGTGGGGCCTGGGACATGTGCCTCAGGTCGTGGGGGTGACGGAGGAGAGGGAGTGGGGCCTGGGACATGTGCCTCAGGTCGTGGGGGTGACGGAGGAGAGGGAGTGGGGCCTGGGACATGTGCCTCAGGTCGTGGGGGTGACGGAGGAGAGGGAGTGGGGCCTGGGACATGTGCCTCAGGTCGTGGGGGTGACGGAGCAGAGGGAGTGGGGCCTGGGACATGTGCCTCAGGTCGTGGGGGTGACGGAGCAGAGGGAGTGGGGCCTGGGACATGTGCCTCAGGTCGTGGGGGTGACGGAGTAGAGGGAGTGGGGCCTGGGACATGTGCCTCAGGTCGTGGGGGTGACGGAGGAGAGGCAGTGGGGCCTGGGACATGTGCCTCAGGTCGTGGGGGTGACGGAGGAGAGGGAGTGGGGCTTGGGACATGTGCCTCAGTTCGTGGGGGTGACGGAGGAGAGGGAGTGGGGCTTGGGACATGTGCCTCAAGTCGTGGGGGTGACGGAGGAGAGGGAGTGGGGCCTGGGACATGTGCCTCAGGTCGTGGGGGTGACGGAGTAGAGGGAGTGGGGCCTGGGACATGTGCCTCAGGTCGTGGGGGTGACGGAGTAGAGGGAGTGGGGCCTGGGACATGTGCCTCAGGTCGTGGGGGTGACGGAGGAGAGGGAGTGGGGCCTGGGACATGTGCCTCGGGTCGTGGGGGTGACGGAGGAGAGGCAGTGGGGCCTGGGACATGTGCCTCAGGTCGTGGGGGTGACGGAGTAGAGGGAGTGGGGCTTGGGACATGTGCCTCAGGTCGTGGGGGTGACGGAGGAGAGGCAGTGGGGCCTGGGACATGTGCCTCAGGTCGTGGGGGTGACGGAGGAGAGGGAGTGGGGCCTGGGACATGTGCCTCAGGTCGTGGGGGTGACGGAGTAGAGGGAGTGGGGCCTGGGACATGTGCCTCAGGTCGTGGGGGTGACGGAGTAGAGGGAGTGGGGCCTGGGACATGTGCCTCAGGTCGTGGGGGTGACGGAGGAGAGGGAGTGGGGCCTGGGACATGTGCCTCAGGTCGTGGGGGTGACGGAGGAGAGGCAGTGGGGCCTGGGACATGTGCCTCAGGTCGTGGGGGTGACGGAGTAGAGGGAGTGGGGCTTGGGACATGTGCCTCAGGTCGTGGGGGTGACGGAGCAGTGGGAGTGGGGCCTGGGACATGTGCCTCAGGTCGTGGGGGTGACGGAGGAGAGGGAGTGGGGCCTGGAACATGTGCCTTAGGTCGTGGGGGTGACGGAAGAGAGGGAGTGGGGCCTGGGACATGTGCCTCAGGTCGTGGGGGTGACGGAGGAGAGCGAGTGGGGCCTGGGACATGTGCCTCAGGTCGTGGGGGTGACGGAGGAGAGGGAGTGGGGCCTGGGACATGTGCCTCAGGTCGTGGGGGTGACGGAGGAGAGGGAGTGGGGCCTGGGACATGTGCCTCAGGTCGTGGGGGTGACGGAGGAGAGGGAGTGGGGCCTGGGTAATGTGCCTCAGGTCGTGGGGGTGACGGAGTAGAGGGAGTGGGGCCTGGGACATGTGCCTCAGTTCGTGGGGGTGACGGAGGAGAGGGAGTGGGGCTTGGGACATGTGCCTCAGGTCGTGGGGGTCATGGAGGAGAGGGAGTGGGGCCTGGGACATGTGCCTCAGGTCGTGGGGGTGACGGAGTAGAGGGAGTGGGGCCTGGGACATGTGCCTCAGGTCGTGGGGGTGACGGAGGAGAGGCAGTGGGGCCTGGGACATGTGCCTCAGGTCGTGGGGGTGACGGAGTAGAGGGAGTGGGGCCTGGGACATGTGCCTCAGGTCGTGGGGGTGACGGAGTAGAGGGAGTGGGGCCTGGGACATGTGCCTCAGGTCGTGGGGGTGACGGAGGAGAGGGAGTGGGGCCTGGGACATGTGCCTCAGGTCGTGGGGGTGACGGAGGAGAGGCAGTGGGGCCTGGGACATGTGCCTCAGGTCGTGGGGGTGACGGAGTAGAGGGAGTGGGGCTTGGGACATGTGCCTCAGGTCGTGGGGGTGACGGAGGAGAGGCAGTGGGGCCTGGGACATGTGCCTCAGGTCGTGGGGGTGACGGAGGAGAGGGAGTGGGGCCTGGAACATGTGCCTTAGGTCGTGGGGGTGACGGAGGAGAGGGAGTGGGGCCTGGGACATGTGCCTCAGGTCGTGGGGGTGACGGAGGAGAGCGAGTGGGGCCTGGGACATGTGCCTCAGGTCGTGGGGGTGATGGAGGAGAGGGAGTGGGGCCTGGGACATGTGCCTCAGGTCGTGGGGGTGACGGAGGAGAGGGAGTGGGGCCTGGGACATGTGCCTCAGGTCGTGGGGGTGACGGAGGAGAGGGAGTGGGGCCTGGGACATGTGCCTCAGGTCGTGGGGGTGACGGAGGAGAGGGAGTGGGGCCTGGGACATGTGCCTCAGGTCGTGGGGGTGACGGAGGAGAGGGAGTGGGGCCTGGGACATGTGCCTCAGGTCGTGGGGGTGACGGAGCAGAGGGAGTGGGGCCTGGGACATGTGCCTCAGGTCGTGGGGGTGACGGAGCAGAGGGAGTGGGGCCTGGGACATGTGCCTCAGGTCGTGGGGGTGACGGAATAGAGGGAGTGGGGCCTGGGACATGTGCCTCAGGTCGTGGGGGTGACGGAGGAGAGGCAGTGGGTCCTGGGACATGTGCCTCAGGTCGTGGGGGTGACGGAGGAGAGGGAGTGGGGCTTGGGACATGTGCCTCAGGTCGTGGGGGTGACGGAGTAGAGGGAGTGGAGCCTGGGACATGTGCCTCAGTTCGTGGGGGTGACGGAGGAGAGGGAGTGGGGCTTGGGACATGTGCCTCAGGTCGTGGGGGTGACGGAGGAGAGGGAGTGGGGCCTGGGACATGTGCCTCAGGTCGTGGGGGTGACGGAGGAGAGGGAGTGGGGCCTGGGACATGTGCCTCAGGTCGTGGGGGTGACGGAGCAAAGGGAGTGGGGCCTGGGACATGTGCCTCAGGTCGTGGGGGTGACGGAGCAGAGGGAGTGGGGCCTGGGACATGTGCCTCAGGTCGTGGGGGTGACGGAGCAAAGGGAGTGGGGCCTGGGACATGTGCCTCGGGTCGTGGGGGTGACGGAGTAGAGGGAGTGGGGCCTGGGACATGTGCCTCAGGTCGTGGGGGTGACGGAGGAGAGGGAGTGGGGCCTCGGACATGTGCCTCAGGTCGTGGGGGTGACGGAGCAGAGGGAGTGGGGCCTGGGACATGTGCCTCAGGTCGTGGGGGTGACGGAGGAGAGGGAGTGGGGCCTGGGACATGTGCCTCAAGTCGTGGGGGTGACCGAGGAGAGGGAGTGGGGCCTGGGACATGTGCCTCAGGTCGTGGGGGTGACGGAGGAGAGGCAGTGGGGCCTGGGACATGTGCCTAAGGTCGTGGGGGTGACGGAGCAGAGGGAGTGGGGCCTGGGACATGTGCCTTAGGTCGTGGGGTTGACGGAGGAGAGGGAGTGGGGCCTGGGACATGTGCCTCAGGTCGTGGGGGTGACGGAGCAGAGGGAGTGGGGCCTGGGACATGTGCCTCAGGTCGTGGGGGTGACAGAGGAGAGGGAGTGGGGCCTGGGACATGTGCCTCAGGTCGTGGGGGTGACGGAGTAGAGGGAGTGGGGCCTGGGAAATGTGCCTCAGGTCGTGGGGGTGACGGAGGAGAGGGGGTGGGGCCTGGGACATGTGCCTCAGGTCGTGGGGGTGACGGAGGAGAGGGAGTGGGGCCTGGAACATGTGCCTCAGGTCGTGGGGGTGACGGAGGAGAGGGAGTGGGGCCTGGGACATGTGCCTCAGGTCGTGGGGGTGACGGAGCAGAGGGAGTGGGGCCTGGGACATGTGCCTCAGGTCGTGGGGGTGACGGAGGAGAGGCAGTGGGGCCTGGGACATGTGCCTCAGGTCGTGGGGGTGACGGAGGAGAGGGAGTGGGGCCTGGGACATGTGCCTCAGGTCGTGGGGGTGACGGAGCAGAGGCAGTGGGGCCTGGGACATGTGCCTCAGGTCGTGGGGGTGACGGAGGAGAGGGAGTGGGGCCTGGGACATGTGCCTCAGGTCGTGGGGGTGACGGAGGAGAGGGAGTGGGGCCTGGGACATGTGCCTCAGGTCGTGGGGGTGACGGAGTAGAGGGAGTGGGGCCTGGGACATGTGCCTCAGGTCGTGGGGGTGACGGAGTAGAGGGAGTGGGGCTTGGGACATGTGCCTCAGGTCGTGGGGTTGACGGAGGAGAGGGAGTGGGGCTTGGGACATGTGCCTGGGGTCTGGGGGTGACGGAGGAGAGGCAGTGGGGCCTGAGACATGTGCCTCAGGTCGTGGGGGTGACGGAGCAGAGGGAGTGGGGCCTGGGACATGTGCCTCAGTTCGTGGGGGTGACGGAGGAGAGGGAGTGGGGCTTGGGACATGTGCCTCAAGTCGTGGGGGTGACGGAGGAGAGGGAGTGGGGCCTGGGACATGTGCCTCAGGTCGTGGGGGTGACGGAGTAGAGGGAGTGGGGCCTGGGACATGTGCCTCAGGTCGTGGGGGTGACGGAGGAGAGGCAGTGGGGCCTGAGACATGTGCCTCAGGTCGTGGGGGTGACGGAGCAGAGGGAGTGGGGCCTGGGACATGTGCCTCAGTTCGTGGGGGTGACGGAGGAGAGGGAGTGGGGCTTGGGACATGTGCCTCAAGTCGTGGGGGTGACGGAGGAGAGGGAGTGGGGCCTGGGACATGTGCCTCAGGTCGTGGGGGTGACGGAGCAGAGGGAGTGGGGCCTGGGACATGTGCCTCAGGTCGTGGGGGTGACGGAGCAGAGGGAGTGGGGCCCGGGACATGTGCCTCAGGTCGTGGGGGTGACGGAGGAGAGGGAGTGGGGCCTGGGACATGTGCCTCAGGTCGTGGGGGTGACGGAGAAGAGGCAGTGGGGCCTGGGACATGTGCCTCAGGTCGTGGGGGTGACGGAGTAAAGGGAGTCGGGCCTGGGACATGTGCCTCAAGTCGTGGGGGTGACGGAGGAGAGGGAGTGGGGCCTGGGACATGTGCCTCAGGTCGTGGGGGTCACGGAGTAGAGGGAGTGGGGCCTGGGACATGTGCCTCAGGTCGTGGGGGTGACGGAGTAGAGGGAGTGGGGCCTGGGACATGTGCCTCAGGTCGTGGGGGTGACGGAGGAGAGGGAGTGGGGCCTGGGACATGTGCCTCAGGTCGTGGGGGTGACGGAGGAGAGGGGGTGGGGCCTGGGACATGTGCCTCAGGTCGTGGGGGTGACGGAGCAGAGGGAGTGGGGCCTGGGACATGTGCCTCAGGTCGTGGGGGTGACGGAGGAGAGGGAGTGGGGCCTGGGACATGTGCCTCAGGTCGTGGGGGTGACGGAGTAGAGGGAGTGGGGCCTGGGACATGTGCCTCAGGTCGTGGGGGTGACGGAGCAGAGGGAGTGGGGCCTGGGACATGTGCCTCAGGTCGTGGGGGTGACGGAGGAGAGGGAGTGGGGCCTGGGACATGTGCCTCAGGTCGTGGGGGTCACGGAGTAGAGGGAGTGGGGCCTGGGACATGTGCCTCAGGTCGTGGGGGTGACGGAGGAGAGGGAGTGGGGCCTGGGACATGTGCCTCAGGTCGTGGGGGTGACGGAGTAGAGGGAGTGGGGCCTGGGACATGTGCCTCAGGTCGTGGGGGTGACGGAGGAGAGGGAGTGGGGCCTGGGACATGTGCCTCAGGTCGTGGGGGTGACGGAGTAGAGGGAGTGGGGCCTGGGACATGTGCCTCAGGTCGTGGGGGTGACGGAGGAGAGGGAGTGGGGCCTGGGACATGTGCCTCAGGTCGTGGGGGTCACGGAGTAGAGGGAGTGGGGCCTGGGACATGTGCCTCAGGTCGTGGGGGTCACGGAGTAGAGGGAGTGGGGCCTGGGACATGTGCCTCAGGTCGTGGGGGTGACGGAGTAGAGGGAGTGGGGCCTGGGACATGTGCCTCAGGTCGTGGGGGTGACCGAGCAGAGGGAGTGGGGCCTGGGACATGTGCCTCAGGTCGTGGGGGTGACGGAGGAGAGGGAGTGGGGCCTGGGACATGTGCCTCAGGTCGTGGGGGTGACGGAGGAGAGGGAGTGGGGCCTGGGACATGTGCCTCAGGTCGTGGGGGTGACGGAGTAGAGGGAGTGGGGCCTGGGACATGTGCCTCAGGTCGTGGGGGTGACGGGGGAGAGGGAGTGGGGCCTGGGACATGTGCCTCAGGTCGTGGGGGTGACGGAGGAGAGGGAGTGGGGCCTGGGACATGTGCCTCAGGTCGTGGGGGTGACGGAGTAGAGGCAGTGGGGCCTGGGACATGTGCCTCAGGTCGTGGGGGTGACGGAGGAGAGGGAGTGGGGCCTGGGACATGTGCCTCAGGTCGTGGGGGTGACGGAGCAGAGGGAGTGGGGCCTGGGACATGTGCCTCAGGTCGTGGGGGTGACGGAGGAGAGGCAGTGGGGCCTGGGACATGTGCCTCAGGTCGTGGGGGTGACGGAGCAGTGGGAGTGGGGCCTGGGACATGTGCCTCAGGTCGTGGGGGTGACGGAGCAGAGGCAGTGGGGCCTGGGACATGTGCCTCAGGTCGTGGGGGTGACGGAGGAGAGGGAGTGGGGCCTGGGACATGTGCCTCAGGTCGTGGGGGTGACGGAGGAGAGGGAGTGGGGCCTGGGACATGTGCCTCAGGTCGTGGGGGTGACGGAGGAGAGGGAGTGGGGCCTGGGACATGTGCCTCAGGTCGTGGGGGTGGCGGAGGAGAGGGAGTGGGGCTTGGGACATGTGCCTCAAGTCGTGGGGGTGACGGAGGAGAGGGAGTGGGGCCGGGGACATGTGCCTCAGGTCGTGGGGGTGACGGAGCAGAGGGAGTGGGGCCTGGGACATGTGCCTCAGGTCGTGGGGGTGACGGAGCAGAGGGAGTGGGGCCTGGGACATGTGCCTCAGGTTGTGGGGGTGACGGAGCAGAGGGAGTGGGGCCTGGGACATGTGCCTCAGGTCGTGGGGGTGACGGAGGAGAGGGAGTGGGGCCTCGGACATGTGCCTCAGGTCGTGGGGGTGACGGAGCAGGGGGAGTGGGGCCTGGGACATGTGCCTCAGGTCGTGGGGGTGACGGAGGAGAGGGAGTGGGGCCTCGGACATGTGCCTCAGGTCGTGGGGGTGACGGAGCAGAGGGAGTGGGGCCTGGGACATGTGCCTCAGGTCGTGGGGGTCATGGAGGAGAGGGAGTGGGGCTTGGGACATGTGCCTCAGGTCGTGGGGGTGACGGAGGAGAGGGAGTGGGGCCTGGGACATGTGCCTCAGGTCGTGGGGGTGACGGAGGAGAGGGAGTGGGGCCTGGGACATGTGCCTCAGGTCGTGGGGGTGACGGAGCAGAGGGAGTGGGGCCTGGGACATGTGCCTCAGGTCGTGGGGGTGACGGAGGAGAGGGAGTGGGGCCTGGGACATGTGCCTCAGGTCGTGGGGGTGACGGAGTAGAGGGAGTGGGGCCTGGGACATGTGCCTCAGGTCGTGGGGGTGACGGAGGAGAGGGAGTGGGGCCTGGGACATGTGCCTCAGGTCGTGGGGGTGACGGAGTAGAGGGAGTGGGGCCGGGGACATGTGCCTCAGGTCGTGGGGGTGACGGAGGAGAGGGAGTGGGGCCTGGGACATGTGCCTCAGGTCGTGGGGGTGACGGAGGAGAGGGAGTGGGGCCTGGGACATGTGCCTCAGGTCGTGGGGGTGACGGAGGAGAGGGAGTGGGGCCTGGGACATGTGCCTCAGGTCGTGGGGCTGACGGAGTAGAGGGAGTGGGGCCTGGGACATGTGCCTCAGGTCGTGGGGGTGACGGAGCAGAGGGAGTGGGGCCTGGAACATGTGCCTCAGGTCGTGGGGGTGACGGAGGAGAGGGAGTGGGGCCTGGGACATGTGCCTCAGGTCGTGGGGGTGACGGAGGAGAGGGAGTGGGGCCTGGGACATGTGCCTCAGGTCGTGGGGGTGACGGAGGAGAGGGAGTGGGGCCTGGGACATGTGCCTCAGGTCGTGGGGGTGACGGAGGAGAGGGAGTGGGGCCTTGGACATGTGCCTCAGGTCGTGGGGGTGACGGAGGAGAGGGAGTGGGGCCTGGGACATGTGCCTCAGGTCGTGGGGGTGACGGAGGAGAGGGAGTGGGGCCTGGGACATGTGCCTCAGGTCGTGGGGGTGACGGAGGAGAGGGAGTGGGGCCTGGGACATGTGCCTCAGGTCGTGGGGGTGACGGAGGAGAGGGAGTGGGGCCTGGGACATGTGCCTCAGGTCGTGGGGGTCACGGAGTAGAGGGAGTGGGGCCTGGGACATGTGCCTCAGGTCGTGGGGGTGACGGAGGAGAGGGAGTGGGGCCTGGAACATGTGCCTCAGGTCGTGGGGGTGACGGAGGAGAGGGAGTGGGGCCTGGGACATGTGCCTCAGGTCGTGGGGGTGACGGAGCAGAGGGAGTGGGGCCTGGGACATGTGCCTCAGGTCGTGGGGGTGACGGAGGAGAGGGAGTGGGGCCTGGGACATGTGCCTCAGGTCGTGGGGGTGACGGAGGAGAGGGAGTGGGGCCTGGAACATGTGCCTCAGGTCGTGGGGGTGACGGAGGAGAGGGAGTGGGGCCTGGGACATGTGCCTCAGGTCGTGGGGGTGACGGAGCAGAGGGAGTGGGGCCTGGGACATGTGCCTCAGGTCGTGGGGGTGACGGAGGAGAGGGGGTTGGGCTGGGGCGGACGGGGCGTGGCTTTGCCTCTGCGGTCGCGCCCGGGGGGTCGCTATGAAGTGAGCGCTGCGGCCGAGAGGCGTCGTCTCCCCAAGTCCTGTGCTACCGCCACGGCCTATGGGACCGCTTGTCCTGCGGCGCGCCGACACACGAGATCTGCAAGGGAACGTTCCATCGGGGGGTCTGTGTGCGGTGGTCATGTTCAACACAGATTTGCTTGTGTGCTTTGCTACGGCGGCCCTGGTCACCCCCTTTCTCGGAGGATGAGGGGCAAAAGGAGACCCCATTGTCTTGGGGACGGCCAGTGTCCAGGGTCCGGTGTCGGGCCGGGGGCGCGTGGGGGTCCGGGTCCGGCGATGAGCGCGTGTGTGGGGGCCGCACGCAGGGGGTGGTCAAGCGAGGGGCAGTGTGTACAGTGGCCCCGGGGGTTACATGGGGCCCTGCCATACCACACCTCCGCTTGGGTGAGTGACACCCACAAACATAAGACTTGGGAAGCAGCGCAGCCCGTCAAGATCCCCCCAAACAAATGTCAGGCCTCCGAGGCCCTGGACTGTGGCATAGTCCAAAGCGTGTACCCGTGGGCCTATTGAGCAGAATGACCGGGGGCATGCCATCGCCGCGTGAGGCAGAGGACAACATCAACGAATAGAGCCTCGGGTGGATTCGTCGTGCACATCCCGCAACTCAGTCATCCGCACACCCCCCCCCTTCACTGTGACTATGGGGTCACTGCCCGAGGGATGCCCCATGGAGTCCAACGCCTCCACGGACCCCAGCAGCACCACCCGCATCCCCAGCCTCACCTCCGCTGCCCTTTCCTCCGAGGGACCCGTGTCTCGCGAGCCCCCCCATTACTCTCCTGGGGACAAGTGCGTGGTACACCCACGCACTTATCCCCAGTCGAGTGGTGCGGGGCGCCACAACGCCGGGCATCTGCCGACGCCGGGCAACACCTGACCAAGGGCCATGTAGATGGGCTGTGGGGGAGGCCGGCCGGAAGTGGGTATCAGGGCAGGCGGGAGACGGGGGGTGTGTGGTGCGGGGGCTGTGTTGCTGGCCCCGCCCGAGGGCAGCTGTTGTTTTGGGCGGTGGGGTACGGGCGTAGGGCAGTGGGTAGGAGCACAGCGCCTTCGTTGATGTCCTGTGCCTCTTTGTGAGGCAGTGGGGCCGTGATGAACCTGGTCACAGTTGGTGCGCCAGGGCCATGTTTAGGGCTTTTTCGGATATTACAGGGACACAATGGCACCAACAACGGCTGCTCATGGCCTGACAATGCCTGTCCTGAGTGGTCTTCAATACGTTGCAGAACAATCCTGACCCATTGTGGAAGCTGATTCCCCGTAAACCCCCCCCCCCTCCCGTCCCGTCCCCTCCCCTCCCCCTCCCGGGCGCCCCAGCCGGCGAGCACCGGCACGAAACCACGGGGCGCACCAGGGACACACCACCGACAGGGCAGGGGGGGAGAGCAAGGAGGCAGGAGCGACGACACACAGCAAGAGCGCAGGCGGGCAAGGCGCCGCGCGCGACGCGGTGGACCCGGACGTGCCTGACACAGGGGAAGGGACGGAGCGGGAACGCGCCGGAACAGCATGCGCGAGCCCCAGTGCATGTGGTACATGCGACATACAGCGTGTCACGCAGCCCCTGCCGCCCGTGGCCTGCAGCCTGGGGGGCCCTGGCCTAGCGCCGGGACATAGCGGCAGCATCCCCCCCCTCCCCCCCCCCCATCCCCCCCCCCCCTCCCCTCACACTGGCACACCAGCATCGTGGTTCATCATTCCTGATCACAAGAGGAGGTGATGAACGCATTCAAAGTGGTCCCCAGTGGTCAAATCCTGAAGACCGGCACGTTCCTGGTCATTGCCATGCCCTATTGCCCCCACTGTACCCCCACAAGGTCTGGCCCCCGTGTGGTCCCCTCCCCCATCCCCCTGCCCCACATCCACCACCACCACACGACCGCCAGCACGTGCCCAGGCAATGCCGTGGTGCACGCGACGGTCTGCCGGGGCGGTGGCCGCACGCACCCCCTCGAGCGCAGCACGTCCCAGTCCCCCCGCTGCCCCACTGACGCACTACGTACCCCGGGCCTGCCCCCCCCTGACCGGCCCCCTCTGATTCGCAGGTTCCGCGTGATCCGGCGGTGGATCCGGAGAAGGCCCAGTGCCGCGGCGCACTTCTTCCGGCCGAACCGCTATTGGCTGGTCTTCCAGGTACATGCCCCCGGGCGGTAGGCCTCCCTCAGCCCATCCCCCCCCCTCATCATCTCTTGTGTGGCCCCGGCATCACGTCACCGGCGGAGCAGACCCCCCCCCCACCTCCCGTTCGTCGGTGAGGCCCAAACGGGGGGGGGGGGGCAGCCCCAAACAACATGTGCCACAGCCTCGGCCCCAATGGCCCTTCACAAAAGGGGGGCGTCTCAGGGGGACTGCACTGCCGTACTGTACCCTGCACCAGCGCATCAGCCTGTCCAAGTCCCTCTCTGAGGGGGCTGAGCCCCCCCCCCCCCCCCCACACACACCACCTTCACTAAACCCCAACCACCGACAGCCACCGCCATCGACTCTCAAGCCCCACAACGATCGTCAACAAGCACAACCACATGTGATGCCCACACCCGGAGACCGGGGCAGAGGGAAGTGTGTGAAGGGCCGTACACCGCAGGAGGAGCCCCTCCCCCCCCCATAACACACACCAAAGGGACCATCGGGGGCAACAACAGAATTGACAATTGGGCAAATCTGATGGGGCCATGACTGGGGCACAGACCATTGGGTCCCAGAGGCCCCCCCCCCTCCCCCCCATTTGTAATACATCCCACGCCTGGAGGGGCTGTGATAACGGCGACGTCGTTGTTCTTGAACATTCGTGCGGGCGACCCCCGCTTGCCTTCGCGCTCCCCCCCTCCCCCGGGGCCACTCTGCCGGTCTCCTCCGCTCGTCCGTCTGCGCTGCGCAGGTGTTTGCAGACTCCATCATCTTTGCCTCCAGCATCGAGAGCTTCGTGTTCCTCTTGATGCGCGACCGCATCTTTGCGGAGATGCGCTTGATCCTGCAGGTCCCCTCCCCCTCCCCAAGGCCCCCGCACTGTTCGTGCCACCGAAGGGGGCCACTTGGGGATGCATTACAAGGGAAGGGGCCCCAGCAGCGGTTAGGCAGGCGGTGGGAGGGGGTTGCCAAAGCGGATGGGGGCGGTTACTGTCGGTTACAAATGCCATTGAGGCTGGCACTTGGCGTGAGGGGGACAGTGGCTGGGCGCAGGACGGGCGCTTTGGAGGTGGGGGGGGGGGATACCTCCCCCCCTTCCAATGCCTCCCTGGGGCCACTGCAGAGCATGCGGCGGTCTGCGGGGGGGGGGGGGCAGTCCCTCGCGTGTCAAGGGGGGCCCACAGGGGCATGAGGGCAGGTGCAGGGCCTGGGGAGGGGCATAGAGGCGTCGGAAGGAATGGCCGGGGGTTGTGGGTGTTCCAGGGCTGGTGAGCGGGCGACGCTTGTTTTCCGCCGCCGATGTGGGGCCAAAAGCCTCAGAATTTCATGGGGGCGTCAAATGTGCCAAAGGAAATCAGCCGAAAAACCTTTGCCACCCAATCTCTCTTCCACAAAACTGCCCCCCCCCCCCCCCACACACACAGCACCCCCCCCCCCCCCCCGCTCCTCACACAAGTATCCCCGGTTAACTCGACCGGGGCTAAGCGTAGGTTGCAACCGAAAGGTCGTGGGATCGATTCCCGGATTGGGCATGTCTGGAGGCGGGCGTTGGCAGCCGTGCGTCAAGGGCATCCTTTCTGGGGAAATTGCCAAATTGAGTAGGCCGTGGAGGCCGCAAGCACCACCCGCTTTGAACGCCCCAACACACACACAACACACGGGGCAACATGGCGATGACGGGCTCGGAGGCACCACCCCACTTCCAGGGTGGTCCTGGGGCAGCGAGCCAGGGTCTGGCCTAAAGTGCATATCGCACTGGTCGAGGGGCAATACAGGGATGCACCCCTGGCCTGCAC
>OZ038394.1:25451376-25453876 GCA_964036045.1 Eutreptiella sp. 'Long Island Sound 2002' | reverse complement strand
TAGTGGGCGCTGCCCGGGGCTCTTCATCCGTCTTCGAGGTGAGTTGCCGAAGGCAATAGAATTGCCATCGGGAAAATCTGATCGGGCCATTTTCGGTACACACACTTTTAAGGTCCCAGACCCCCCCCTCCCCCTTCTACTACACCCCCCCCCCCGCGCCCGGTCCATCTGATGGCCTTGGGCTCGGCCACATCCTCATGGTTCCTGAAAGGCTTGGTGCTGTAGCCTCACTAACTCAGGCAGAGGGTGACCATCCAGTGGTTTTTGAGGCCTCTGTGCCTGTCCAAGTCAGTGATGACGGTCACACAAGCGGTTTTAGCGCTGTTGTGCCAGAGCATCCCCTGCCCTCCGCGATACAACGACGTGCTCACCAACAAGAACACATGTCCTTGCGCCGCGTTGGGGGCCCGGATCTGTGGGGGGGGGGGGGGGGCACGAGCACCTGCGGAGATCTGAGCCGGGCGCTCGCAACACCAGATCTGACCCGCGGACGTGTGCTCATGTGACCCCCGCCCCCCCCCCCCCAAGAGCGGTCACAAGGGGGAATGGCTGGCCGGTGTACCCCCGGGGGCTGCGGGACTTGCGGCGGCCCCGCAAGGGGCACGTGCTGCGGGACGGGGCTGTGGGGGGCCGGGGCACAGGGGACGGCGGACAGGCTGACCCACGTGGCACCGGCACGGCTCAGAGGAGATGTGAGGGGGTTGTGTGGGGGGGGGGGGGGGGGGGCAAGGGCCCGGGAGAGGGCGGGGGCAGGAGGACGGGCCCGGCACTTCTACGCGGACCCGGAGGCGGTGGGCGAGTGCTTTGAGGGCTACAGCCCTGCGGCGCTTGCGGTACGCCCTGCGGTGCACCTGCGGCGCGCGTCAGGAATACCCCCGACAACAAACAAGACAGGCACTTCATTGTTATTGGATTCACTCCTTTTTCACACTCCACCCCTTTGCACTGTGCAATAATGTCCCTTGGGGGCTCTTTTTTGAGCCCCCCCCCCCCCCTCCCGCCACTGACCCGTGTGTGTTGGGGCTTGGGGTTGGGGTGACGGGGAATGCCGGGCTATGTGGCTGTTCCGCCCACGGTCTACAGGTACCAAGTTTGCTTCCTCTACATTTTGGTGCATTGGAAGGGGTTAGTATAATAGTTTAGCCCATGTGGTCATGCTCAAGAAGGCAGGGGTTATGTTGCTACCTCAGAAGGTAGGGGTTCCCCCTTTTCTTCCCTGTCATCAAACGCCCATGCTTTGAGCGCCGGATTCGCCAGACGAGGCGGAAAACAAATGTCGTGGGTTGCTCAGTGAAGATCCTGCATTTGGAGCTCTTCCCCGGCTCAAGTGCGGTCCTTGTGTTGTTCACTCAGTGGGTTTTGTACAGGCGGGTACTCCAAATGGTCATGGAGTGGGGCTTCTTCCTTCTTGTTGCAAGTTTCACTGTCTCTACAGTTTAAGAGGATTACTCCTGCCCTGCGGCACCTGCCGCTCGCCCCGCGGCGCACCTGCGGGGGCGCAGATGTAGCCCTCTTTGGGGGCAACAGACGGGGGTCATGCCACGTGAGGACAAGGGGGGGGATGGCTGGGGAATGCGATGCTCTGCGGCGGCGGGACCCAAAGAGGCCGGAGATCAGACCATGACTCACGCATGTGGGCGGCGTGGACCGCCTGATGCTGCAGGCACAGCGTGACGTGGAGGTACAGGGACATCAAGGGTAGGTACAGGGAGGTACAGGGACTCAAGCATCTGGCATCCAGGCGGTGGTGCGGGGGGGGGGGTGGGTCCGGCACCGCTACACGAGGGGACACAGTGGGCCCCCCCACCCCCAGAGGCATCCAGCACCGCACCGCCGGCGGGCCAGTCTGCGCACACCGGGGCACGCCAATGGCCAAGGGAAGGCGCCAGGGAGCCCTGCGGCGGGGGCAGTGTGCTCAGAGCCACCGCCAATCGGTGGGGCAGCAGATGCTGCAGGCACAGCGTGACGTGGAGGCACAGGGACGGAGGTTAGACGACCTCTCCGGCCTGGGGGGCGAGGGGCCAGGACCACGGACCCGGGTCTTTGGGTGGCCTTAGTGCCAGACTCAGAACGGCCGTTGGTCCCATACTTGCACTGATCCCAGTGGCCCTCCTGGATATGGTCGCACCGCGGTACACCGGCGAGGGGGGTGGGTGGGAAGTCTAACCCGCTAACCTTCTCCCTTCCTCTGCGCATTAGCATCCGGAACCTGAAAAGGCCTGTGCCCTCCTTAACATGGTTTTTGCCGCACACGCACACGTGCGCGCACCCACACACACACACACACACAAACGCAGGCATGCACGCACACACACACGCATATGCTTACACCCACACCCAGACAAGTATCCCCGGTTAACTCGACCGGGGCTAAGCGTAGGTTGCAACCGAAAGGTCGTGGGATCAATTCCCGGATTGGGCATGTCTGGAGGCGGGCGTTGGCAGCCGTGCGTCAAGGGCATCCTTTCTGGGGAAATCGCCAAATTGAGTAGGCCGTGGA
>OZ038394.1:25398522-25448676 GCA_964036045.1 Eutreptiella sp. 'Long Island Sound 2002' | reverse complement strand
AAGCATGCATCACTACCGGCGCCTCACCGTGAAGCATGCATCACTACCGGCGCCTCACCTTGAAGCATGCATCACTACCGGCGCCTCACCTTGAAGCATGCATCACTACCGGCGCCTGACCTTGAAGCATGCATCACTACCGGCGCCTCACCTTGAAGCATGCATCACTACCGGCGCCTCACCTTGAAGCATGCATCACTACCGGCGCCTCACCTTGAAGCATGCATCACTACCGGCGCCTCACCGTGAAGCATGCATCACTACCGGCGCCTCACCTTGAAGCATGCATCACTACCGGCGCCTCACCTTGAAGCATGCATCACTACCGGCGCCTCACCTTGAAGCATGCATCACTACCGGCGCCTCACCTTGAAGCATGCATCACTACCGGCGCCTCACCTTGAAGCATGCATCACTACCGGCGCCTCACCTTGAAGCATGCATCACTACCGGCGCCTCACCTTGAAGCATGCATCACTACCGGCGCCTCACCTTGAAGCATGCATCACTACCGGCGCCTCACCTTGAAGCATGCATCACTACCGGCGCCTCACCTTGAAGCATGCATCACTACCGGCGCCTCACCTTGAAGCATGCATCACTACCGGCGCCTCACCGTGAAGCATGCATCACTACCGGCGCCTCACCTTGAGCCCTTGAAGCATGCATCACTACCGGCGCCTCACCTTGAAGCATGCATCACTACCGGCGCCTCACCTTGAAGCATGCATCACTACCGGCGCCTCACCTTGAAGCATGCATCACTACCGGCGCCTCACCTTGAAGCATGCATCACTACCGGCGCCTCACCTTGAAGCATGCATCACTACCGGCGCCTCACCTTGAAGCATGCATCACTACCGGCGCCTCACCTTGAAGCATGCATCACTACCGGCGCCTCACCTTGAAGCATGCATCACTACCGGCGCCTCACCTTGAAGCATGCATCACTACCGGCGCCTCACCTTGAAGCATGCATCACTACCGGCGCCTCACCTTGAAGCATGCATCACTACCGGCGCCTCACCTTGAAGCATGCATCACTACCGGCGCCTCACCGTGAAGCATGCATCACTACCGGCGCCTCACCGTGAAGCATGCATCACTACCGGGCGCCTCACCTTGAAGCATGCATCACTACCGGCGCCTCACCTTGAAGCATGCATCACTACCGGCGCCTCACCGTGAAGCATGCATCACTACCGGCGCCTCACCTTGAAGCATGCATCACTACCGGCGCCTCACCTTGAAGCATGCATCACTACCGGCGCCTCACCTTGAAGCATGCATCACTACCGGCGCCTCACCTTGAAGCATGCATCACTACCGGCGCCTCACCTTGAAGCATGCATCACTACCGGCGCCTCACCTTGAAGCATGCATCACTACCGGCGCCTCACCTTGAAGCATGCATCACTACCGGCGCCTCACCTTGAAGCATGCATCACTACCGGCGCCTCACCGTGAAGCATGCATCACTACCGGCGCCTCACCTTGAAGCATGCATCACTACCGGCGCCTCACCTTGAAGCATGCATCACTACCGGCGCCTCACCTTGAAGCATGCATCACTACCGGCGCCTCACCTTGAAGCATGCATCACTACCGGCGCCTCACCTTGAAGCATGCATCACTACCGGCGCCTCACCTTGAAGCATGCATCACTACCGGCGCCTCACCTTGAAGCATGCATCACTACCGGCGCCTCACCTTGAAGCATGCATCACTACCGGCGCCTCACCTTGAAGCATGCATCACTACCGGCGCCTCACCTTGAAGCATGCATCACTACCGGCGCCTCACCTTGAAGCATGCATCACTACCGGCGCCTCACCTTGAAGCATGCATCACTACCGGCGCCTCACCTTGAAGCATGCATCACTACCGGCGCCTCACCTTGAAGCATGCATCACTACCGGCGCCTCACCTTGAAGCATGCATCACTACCGGCGCCTCACCTTGAAGCATGCATCACTACCGGCGCCTCACCTTGAAGCATGCATCACTACCGGCGCCTCACCGTGAAGCATGCATCACTACCGGCGCCTCACCTTGAAGCATGCATCACTACCGGCGCCTCACCTTGAAGCATGCATCACTACCGGCGCCTCACCTTGAAGCATGCATCACTACCGGCGCCTCACCTTGAAGCATGCATCACTACCGGCGCCTCACCTTGAAGCATGCATCACTACCGGCGCCTCACCTTGAAGCATGCATCACTACCGGCGCCTCACCGTGAAGCATGCATCACTACCGGCGCCTCACCTTGAAGCATGCATCACTACCGGCGCCTCACCTTGAAGCATGCATCACTACCGGCGCCTCACCGTGAAGCATGCATCACTACCGGCGCCTCACCTTGAAGCATGCATCACTACCGGCGCCTCACCTTGAAGCATGCATCACTACCGGCGCCTCACCTTGAAGCCTGCATCACTACCGGCGCCTCACCTTGAAGCATGCATCACTACCGGCGCCTCACCTTGAAGCATGCATCACTACCGGCGCCTCACCTTGAAGCATGCATCACTACCGGCGCCTCACCGTGAAGCATGCATCACTACCGGCGCCTCACCGTGAAGCATGCATCACTACCGGCGCCTCACCTTGAAGCATGCATCACTACCGGCGCCTCACCGTGAATCATGCATCACTACCGGCGCCTCACCGTGAAGCATGCATCACTACCGGCGCCTCACCTTGAAGCATGCATCACTACCGGCGCCTCACCTTGAAGCATGCATCACTACCGGCGCCTCACCTTGAAGCATGCATCACTACCGGCGCCTCACCTTGAAGCATGCATCACTACCGGCGCCTCACCTTGAAGCATGCATCACTACCGGCGCCTCACCTTGAAGCATGCATCACTACCGGCGCCTCACCTTGAAGCATGCATCACTACCGGCGCCTCACCGTGAAGCATGCATCACTACCGGCGCCTCACCTTGAAGCATGCATCACTACCGGCGCCTCACCGTGAAGCATGCATCACTACCGGCGCCTCACCTTGAAGCATGCATCACTACCGGCGCCTCACCTTGAAGCATGCATCACTACCGGCGCCTCACCTTGAAGCATGCATCACTACCGGCGCCTCACCTTGAAGCATGCATCACTACCGGCGCCTCACCTTGAAGCATGCATCACTACCGGCGCCTCACCTTGAAGCATGCATCACTACCGGCGCCTCACCTTGAAGCATGCATCACTACCGGCGCCTCACCGTGAAGCATGCATCACTACCGGCGCCTCACCTTGAAGCATGCATCACTACCGGCGCCTCACCTTGAAGCATGCATCACTACCGGCGCCTCACCTTGAAGCATGCATCACTACCGGCGCCTCACCGTGAACCATGCATCACTACCGGCGCCTCACCTTGAAGCATGCATCACTACCGGCGCCTCACCTTGAAGCATGCATCACTACCGGCGCCTCACCGTGAAGCATGCATCACTACCGGCGCCTCACCGTGAAGCATGCATCACTACCGGCGCCTCACCTTGAGGCATGCATCACTACCGGCGCCTCACCTTGAAGCATGCATCACTACCGGCGCCTCACCTTGAAGCATGCATCACTACCGGCGCCTCACCTTGAAGCATGCATCACTACCGGCGCCTCACCTTGAAGCATGCATCACTACCGGCGCCTCACCTTGAAGCATGCATCACTACCGGCGCCTCACCTTGAAGCATGCATCACTACCGGCGCCTCACCTTGAAGCATGCATCACTACCGGCGCCTCACCTTGAAGCATGCATCACTACCGGCGCCTCACCTTGAAGCATGCATCACCACCGGCGCCTCACCTTGAAGCATGCATCACCACCGGCGCCTCACCTTGAAGCATGCATCACTACCGGCGCCTCACCTTGAAGCATGCATCACTACCGGCGCCTCACCGTGAAGCATGCATCACTACCGGCGCCTCACCTTGAAGCATGCATCACTACCGGCGCCTCACCTTGAAGCATGCATCACTACCGGCGCCTCACCGTGAAGCATGCACCACTACCGGCGCCTCACCGTGAAGCATGCATCACTACCGGCGCCTCACCTTGAAGCATGCATCACTACCGGCGCCTCACCTTGAAGCATGCATCACTACCGGCGCCTCACCGTGAAGCATGCATCAAGACCGGCGCCTCACCTTGAAGCATGCATCACTACCGGCGCCTCACCTTGAAGCATGCATCACTACCGGCGCCTCACCTTGAAGCATGCATCACTACCCGCGCCTCACCGTGAAGCATGCATCACTACCCGCGCCTCACCTTGAAGCATGCACCACTACCGGCGCCTCACCTTGAAGCATGCATCACTACCGGCGCCTCACCGTGAAGCATGCATCACTACCGGCGCCTCACCTTGAAGCATGCATCACTACCGGCGCCTCACCGTGAAGCATGCATCACTACCGGCGCCTCACCGTGAAGCATGCATCAATACCGGCGCCTCACCTTGAAGCATGCATCACTACCGGCGCCTCACCTTGAAGCATGCATCACTACCGGCGCCTCACCGTGAAGCATGCATCACTACCCGCGCCTCACCTTGAAGCATGCACCACTACCCGCGCCTCACCTTGAAGCATGCACCACTACCGGCGCCTCACCGTGAAGCATGCATCACTACCGGCGCCTCACCTTGAAGCATGCATCACTACCGGCGCCTCACCTTGAAGCATGCATCACTACCGGCGCCTCACCGTGAAGCATGCATCACTACCGGCGCCTCACCGTGAAGCATGCATCACTACCCGCGCCTCACCTTGAAGCATGCATCACTACCGGCGCCTCACCTTGAAGCGTGCATCACTACCGGCGCCTCACCTTGAAGCGTGCATCACTACCGGCGCCTCACCTTGAAGCATGCATCACTACCGGCGCCTCACCTTGAAGCATGCATCACTACCGGCGCCTCACCTTGAAGCATGCATCACTACCGGCGCCTCACCGTGAAGCATGCATCACTACCGGCGCCTCACCTTGAAGCATGCATCACTACCGGCGCCTCACCTTGAAGCATGCATCACTACCGGCGCCTCACCTTGAAGCATGCACCACTACCGGCGCCTCACCGTGAAGCATGCATCACTACCGGCGCCTCACCGTGAAGCATGCATCACTAACGGCGCCTCACCTTGAAGCATGCATCACTACCGGCGCCTCACCTTGAAGCATGCATCACTACCGGCGCCTCACCTTGAAGCATGCATCACTACCGGCGCTCCACCTTGAAGCATGCATCACTACCGGCGCCTCACCTTGAAGCATGCATCACTACCGGCGCCTCACCTTGAAGCATGCATCACTACCGGCGCCTCACCTTGAAGCATGCATCACTACCGGCGCCTCACCTTGAAGCATGCATCACTACCGGCGCCTCACCTTGAAGCATGCATCACTACCGGCGCCTCACCTTGAAGCATGCATCACTACCGGCGCCTCACCTTGAAGCATGCATCACTACCGGCGCCTCACCTTGAAGCATGCATCACTACCGGCGCCTCACCTTGAAGCATGCATCACTACCGGCGCCTCACCTTGAAGCATGCATCACTACCGGCGCCTCACCTTGAAGCCTGCATCACTACCGGCGCCTCACCTTGAAGCATGCACCACTACCGGCGCCTCACCGTGAAGCATGCATCACTACCGGCGCCTCACCTTGAAGCATGCATCACTACCGGCGCCTCACCTTGAAGCATGCATCACTACCGGCGCCTCACCGTGAAGCATGCATCACTACCGGCACCTCACCTTGAAGCATGCATCACTACCGGCGCCTCACCTTGAAGCATGCATCACTACCGGCGCCTCACCTTGAAGCATGCATCACTACCGGCGCCTCACCGTGAAGCATGCATCACTACCGGCGCCTCACCTTGAAGCATGCACCACTACCGGCGCCTCACCTTGAAGCATGCATCACTACCGGCGCCTCACCGTGAAGCATGCATCACTACCGGCGCCTCACCTTGAAGCATGCATCACTACCGGCGCCTCACCTTGAAGCGTGCATCACTACCGGCGCCTCACCTTGAAGCATGCATCACTACCGGCGCCTCACCTTGAAGCATGCATCACTACCGGCGCCTCACCTTGAAGCATGCATCACTACCGGCGCCTCACCTTGAAGCATGCATCACTACCGGCGCCTCACCTTGAAGCATGCATCACTACCGGCGCCTCACCTTGAAGCATGCATCAATACCGGCGCCTCACCTTGAAGCATGCATCACTACCGGCGCCTCACCGTGAAGCATGCATCACTACCGGCGCCTCACCTTGAAGCATGCATCACTACCGGCGCCTCACCTTGAAGCATGCATCACTACCGGCGCCTCACCTTGAAGCATGCATCACTACCGGCGCCTCACCGTGAAGCATGCATCACTACCGGCGCCTCACCTTGAAGCATGCATCACTACCGGCGCCTCACCTTGAAGCATGCATCACTACCGGCGCCTCACCTTGAAGCATGCATCACTACCGGCGCCTCACCTTGAAGCATGTATCACTACCGGCGCCTCACCTTGAAGCATGCATCACTACCGGCGCCTCACCTTAAAGCATGCATCACTACCGGTGCCTCACCTTGAAGCATGCATCACTACCGGCGCCTCACCTTGAAGCATGCATCACTACCGGCGCCTCACCTTGAAGCATGCATCACTACCGGCGCCTCACCGTGAAGCATGCATCACTACCGGCGCCTCACCTTGAAGCATGCACCACTACCGGCGCCTCACCTTGAAGCATGCATCACTACCGGCGCCTCACCGTGAAGCATGCATCACTACCGGCGCCTCACCTTGAAGCATGCATCACTACCGGCGCCTCACCTTGAAGCATGCATCACTACCGGCGCCTCACCTTGAAGCATGCATCACTACCGGCGCTCCACCTTGAAGCATGCATCACTACCGGCGCCTCACCTTGAAGCATGCATCACTACCGGCGCCTCACCTTGAAGCATGCATCACTACCGGCGCCTCACCTTGAAGCATGCATCACTACCGGCGCCTCACCTTGAAGCATGCATCACTACCGGCGCCTCACCTTGAAGCATGCATCACTACCGGCGCCTCACCTTGAAGCATGCATCACTACCGGCGCCTCACCTTGAAGCATGCATCACTACCGGCGCCTCACCTTGAAGCATGCATCACTACCGGCGCCTCACCTTGAAGCATGCATCACTACCGGCGCCTCACCTTGAAGCATGCATCACTACCGGCGCCTCACCTTGAAGCCTGCATCACTACCGGCGCCTCACCTTGAAGCATGCACCACTACCGGCGCCTCACCGTGAAGCATGCATCACTACCGGCGCCTCACCTTGAAGCATGCATCACTACCGGCGCCTCACCTTGAAGCATGCATCACTACCGGCGCCTCACCGTGAAGCATGCATCACTACCGGCACCTCACCTTGAAGCATGCATCACTACCGGCGCCTCACCTTGAAGCATGCATCACTACCGGCGCCTCACCTTGAAGCATGCATCACTACCGGCGCCTCACCGTGAAGCATGCATCACTACCGGCGCCTCACCTTGAAGCATGCACCACTACCGGCGCCTCACCTTGAAGCATGCATCACTACCGGCGCCTCACCGTGAAGCATGCATCACTACCGGCGCCTCACCTTGAAGCATGCATCACTACCGGCGCCTCACCTTGAAGCGTGCATCACTACCGGCGCCTCACCTTGAAGCATGCATCACTACCGGCGCCTCACCTTGAAGCATGCATCACTACCGGCGCCTCACCTTGAAGCATGCATCACTACCGGCGCCTCACCTTGAAGCATGCATCACTACCGGCGCCTCACCTTGAAGCATGCATCACTACCGGCGCCTCACCTTGAAGCATGCATCAATACCGGCGCCTCACCTTGAAGCATGCATCACTACCGGCGCCTCACCGTGAAGCATGCATCACTACCGGCGCCTCACCTTGAAGCATGCATCACTACCGGCGCCTCACCTTGAAGCATGCATCACTACCGGCGCCTCACCTTGAAGCATGCATCACTACCGGCGCCTCACCGTGAAGCATGCATCACTACCGGCGCCTCACCTTGAAGCATGCATCACTACCGGCGCCTCACCTTGAAGCATGCATCACTACCGGCGCCTCACCTTGAAGCATGCATCACTACCGGCGCCTCACCTTGAAGCATGTATCACTACCGGCGCCTCACCTTGAAGCATGCATCACTACCGGCGCCTCACCTTAAAGCATGCATCACTACCGGTGCCTCACCTTGAAGCATGCATCACTACCGGCGCCTCACCTTGAAGCATGCATCACTACCGGCGCCTCACCTTGAAGCATGCATCACTACCGGCGCCTGACCTTGAAGCATGCATCACTACCGGCGCCTCACCTTGAAGCATGCATCACTACCGGCGCCTCACCTTGAAGCATGCATCACTACCGGCGCCTCACCTTGAAGCATGCATCAATACCGTCGCCTCACCTTGAAGCATGCATCACTACCGGCGCCTCACCTTGAAGCATGCATCACTACCGGCGCCTCACCTTGAAGCATGCATCACTACCGGCGCCTCACCGTGAAGCATGCATCACTACCGGCGCCTCACCTTGAAGCATGCATCACTACCGGCGCCTCACCTTGAAGCATGCATCAATACCGTCGCCTCACCGTGAAGCATGCATCACTACCGGCGCCTCACCTTGAAGCATGCATCACTACCGGCGCCTCACCTTGAAGCATGCATCACTACCGGCGCCTCACCGTGAAGCATGCATCACTACCGGCGCCTCACCTTGAAGCATGCATCACTACCGGCGCCTCACCTTGAAGCATGCATCACTACCGGCGCCTCACCTTGAAGCATGCATCACTACCGGCGCCTCACCTTGAAGCATGCATCACTACCGGCGCCTCACCTTGAAGCATGCATCACTACCGGCGCCTCACCTTGAAGCATGCATCACTACCGGCGCCTCACCTTGAAGCATGCATCACTACCGGCGCCTCACCGTGAAGCAAGCATCACTACCGGCGCCTCACCTTGAAGCATGCATCACTACCGGCGCCTCACCGTGAATCATGCATCACTACCGGCGCCTCACCGTGAAGCATGCATCACTACCGGCGCCTCACCTTGAAGCATGCACCACTACCGCCGCCTCACCTTGAAGCATGCATCACTACCGGCGCCTCACCGTGAAGCATGCATCACTACCGGCGCCTCACCTTGAAGCATGCATCACTACCGGCGCCTCACCTTGAAGCGTGCATCACTACCGGCGCCTCACCTTGAAGCATGCATCACTACCGGCGCCTCACCGTGAAGCATGCATCACTACCGGCGCCTCACCTTGAAGCATGCATCACTACCGGCGCCTCACCTTGAAGCATGCATCACTACCGGCGCCTCACCTTGAAGCATGCACCACTACCGGCGCCTCACCTTGAAGCATGCATCACTACCGGCGCCTCACCTTGAAGCATGCATCACTACCGGCGCCTCACCTTGAAGCATGCATCACTACCGGCGCCTCACCTTGAAGCATGCATCACTACCGGCGCCTCACCTTGAAGCATGCATCACTACCGGCGCCTCACCTTGAAGCATGCATCACTACCGGCGCCTCACCTTGAAGCATGCATCACTACCGGCGCCTCACCGTGAAGCATGCATCACTACCGGCGCCTCACCTTGAAGCATGCATCACTACCGGCGCCTCACCTTGAAGCATGCATCACTACCGGCGCCTCACCTTGAAGCATGCATCACTACCGGCGCCTCACCGTGAAGCATGCATCACTACCGGCGCCTCACCGTCAAGCATGCATCACTACCGGCGCCTCACCTTGAAGCATGCACCACTACCGGCGCCTCACCTTGAAGCATGCATCACTACCGGCGCCCCAGCTTGAAGCATGCATCACTACCGGCGCCTCACCTTGAAGCATGCATCACTACCGGCGCCTCACCTTGAAGCATGCATCACTACCGGCGCCTCACCGTGAAGCATGCATCACTACCAGCGCCTCACCTTGAAGCATGCATCACTACCGGCGCCTCACCTTGAAGCATGCATCACTACCGGCGCCTCACCTTGAAGCATGCATCACTACCGGCGCCTCAGCTTGAAGCATGCATCACTACCGGCGCCTCACCTTGAAGCATGCATCACTACCGGCGCCTCACCTTGAAGCATGCATCACTACCGGCGCCTCACCTTGAAGCATGCATCACTACCAGCGCCTCACCTTGAAGCATGCATCACTACCGGCGCCTCACCTTGAAGCATGCATCACTACCGGCGCCTCACCTTGAAGCATGCATCACTACCGGCGCCTCACCTTGAAGCATGCACCACTACCGGCGCCTCACCGTGAAGCATGCATCACTACCGGCGCCTCACCTTGAAGCATGCATCACTACCGGCGCCTCACCTTGAAGCATGCATCACTACCGGCGCCTCACCTTGAAGCATGCATCACTACCGGCGCCTCACCTTGAAGCCTGCATCACTACCGGCGCCTCACCTTGAAGCATGCATCACTACCGGCGCCTCACCTTGAAGCATGCATCACTACCGGCGCCTCACCTTGAAGCATGCATCACTACCGGCGCCTCACCGTGAAGCATGCATCACTACCGGCGCCTCACCGTGAAGCATGCATCACTACCGGCGCCTCACCTTGAAGCATGCATCACTACCGGCGCCTCACCGTGAAGCATGCATCACTACCGGCGCCTCACCTTGAAGCATGCATCACTACCGGCGCCTCACCTTGAAGCATGCATCACTACCGGCGCCTCACCGTGAAGCATGCATCACTACCGGCGCCTCACCTTGAACCATGCATCACTACCGGCGCCTCACCTTGAAGCATGCATCACTACCGGCGCCTCACCTTGAAGCATGCATCACTACCGGCGCCTCACCGTGAAGCATGCATCACTACCGGCGCCCCACCTTGAAGCATGCACCACTACCGGCGCCTCACCTTGAAGCATGCATCACTACCGGCGCCTCACCTTGAAGCATGCATCACTACCGGCGCCTCACCTTGAAGCATGCATCACTACCGGCGCCTCACCTTGAAGCATGCATCACTACCGGCGCCTCACCTTGAAGCATGCATCACTACCGGCGCCTGACCTTGAAGCATGCATCACTACCGGCGCCTCACCTTGAAGCATGCATCACTACCGGCGCCTCACCTTGAAGCGTGCATCACTACCGGCGCCTCACCTTGAAGCATGCATCACTACCGGCGCCTCACCTTGAAGCATGCATCACTACCGGCGCCTCACCTTGAAGCATGCATCGCTACCGGCGCCTCACCTTGAAGCATGCATCACTACCGGCGCCTCACCTTGAAGCATGCATCACTACCGGCGCCTCACCTTGAAGCATGCATCACTACCGGCGCCTCACCTTGAAGCATGCATCACTACCGGCGCCTCACCGTGAAGCATGCATCACTACCGGCGCCTCACCTTGAAGCATGCATCAGTACCGGCGCCTCACCGTGAAGCATGCATCACTACCGGCGCCTCACCTTGAAGCATGCATCACTACCGGCGCCTCACCTTGAAGCATGCATCACTACCGGCGCCTCACCTTGAAGCATGCATCACTACCGGCGCCTCACCTTGAAGCATGCATCACTACCGGCGCCTCACCGTGAATCATGCATCACTACCGGCGCCTCACCTTGAAGCATGCACCACTACCGGCGCCTCACCTTGAAGCATGCATCACTACCGGCGCCTCACCTTGAAGCATGCATCAGTACCGGCGCCTCACCGTGAAGCATGCATCACTACCGGCGCCTCACCTTGAAGCATGCATCACTACCGGCGCCTCACCTTGAAGCATGCATCACTACCGGCGCCTCACCTTGAAGCATGCATCACTACCGGCGCCTCACCTTGAAGCATGCATCACTACCGGCGCCTCACCTTGAAGCCTGCATCACTACCGGCGCCTCACCTTGAAGCATGCATCACTACCGGCGCCTCACCTTGAAGCATGCATCACTACCGGCGCCTCACCTTGAAGCATGCATCACTACCGGCGCCTCACCGTGAAGCATGCATCACTACCGGCGCCTCACCGTGAAGCATGCATCACTACCGGCGCCTCACCTTGAAGCATGCATCACTACCGGCGCCTCACCGTGAAGCATGCATCACTACCGGCGCCTCACCTTGAAGCATGCATCACTACCGGCGCCTCACCTTGAAGCATGCATCACTACCGGCGCCTCACCTTGAAGCATGCATCACTACCGGCGCCTCACCTTGAACCATGCATCACTACCGGCGCCTCACCTTGAAGCATGCATCACTACCGGCGCCTCACCTTGAAGCATGCATCACTACCGGCGCCTCACCGTGAAGCATGCATCACTACCGGCGCCTCACCTTGAAGCATGCACCACTACCGGCGCCTCACCTTGAAGCATGCATCACTACCGGCGCCTCACCTTGAAGCATGCATCACTACCGGCGCCTCACCTTGAAGCATGCATCACTACCGGCGCCTCACCTTGAAGCATGCATCACTACCGGCGCCTCACCTTGAAGCATGCATCACTACCGGCGCCTGACCTTGAAGCATGCATCACTACCGGCGCCTCACCTTGAAGCATGCATCACTACCGGCGCCTCACCTTGAAGCGTGCATCACTACCGGCGCCTCACCTTGAAGCATGCATCACTACCGGCGCCTCACCTTGAAGCATGCATCGCTACCGGCGCCTCACCTTGAAGCATGCATCACTACCGGCGCCTCACCTTGAAGCATGCATCACTACCGGCGCCTCACCTTGAAGCATGCATCACTACCGGCGCCTCACCTTGAAGCATGCATCACTACCGGCGCCTCACCGTGAAGCATGCATCACTACCGGCGCCTCACCTTGAAGCATGCATCACTACCGGCGCCTCACCTTGAAGCATGCATCACTACCGGTGCCTCACCTTGAAGCATGCATCACTACCGGCGCCTCACCTTGAAGCATGCATCAGTACCGGCGCCTCACCGTGAAGCATGCATCACTACCGGCGCCTCACCTTGAAGCATGCATCACTACCGGCGCCTCACCTTGAAGCATGCATCACTACCGGCGCCTCACCTTGAAGCATGCATCACTACCGGCGCCTCACCTTGAAGCATGCATCACTACCGGCGCCTCACCTTGAAGCATGCATCACTACCGGCGCCTCACCTTGAAGCATGCATCACTACCGGCGCCTCACCTTGAAGCATGCATCACTACCGGCGCCTCACCTTGAAGCATGCATCACTACCGGTGCCTCACCGTGAAGCATGCATCACTACCGGCGCCTCACCGTGAAGCATGCATCACTACCGGCGCCTCACCTTGAAGCATGCATCACTACCGGCGCCTCACCTTGAAGCATGCATCACTACCGGCGCCTCACCTTGAAGCATGCATCACTACCGGCGCCTCACCTTGAAGCATGCATCACTACCGGCGCCTCACCTTGAAGCATGCATCACTACCGGCGCCTCACCTTGAAGCATGCATCACTACCGGCGCCTCACCTTGAAGCATGCATCACTACCGGCGCCTCACCTTGAAGCATGCATCACTACCGGCGCCTCACCTTGAAGCATGCATCACTACCGGCGCCTCACCTTGAAGCATGCATCACTACCGGCGCCTCACCTTGAAGCATGCATCACTACCGGCGCCTCACCTTGAAGCATGCATCACTACCGGCGCCTCACCTTGAAACATGCATCACTACCGGCGCCTCACCGTGAAGCATGCATCACTACCGGCGCCTCACCGTGAAGCATGCATCACTACCGGCGCCTGACCGTGAAGCATGCATCACTACCGGCGCCTCACCGTGAAGCATGCATCACTACCGGCGCCTCACCTTGAAGCATGCATCACTACCGGCGCCTCACCGTGAAGCATGCATCACTACCGGCGCCTCACCTTGGAGCATGCATCACTACCGGCGCCTCACCTTGAAGCATGCATCACTACCGGCGACTCACCTTGAAGCATGCATCAGTACCGGCGCCTCACCGTGAAGCATGCATCACTACCGGCGCCTCACCTTGAAGCATGCATCACTACCGGCACCTCACCTTGAAGCATGTATCACTACCGGCGCCTCACCTTGAAGCATGCATCACTACCGGCGCCTCACCTTGAAGCATGCATCACTACCGGCGCCTCACCTTGAAGCATGCATCACTACCGGAGCCTCACCTTGAAGCATGCATCACTACCGGCGCCTCACCTTGAAGCATGCATCACTACCGGCGCCTCACCTTGAAGCATGCATCACTACCGGCGCCTCACCTTGAAGCATGCATCAGTACCGGCGCCTCACCTTGAAGCATGCATCACTACCGGCGCCTCACCTTGAAGCATGCATCACTACCGGCGCCTCACCTTGAAGCATGTATCACTACCGGCGCCTCACCTTGAAGCATGCATCACTACCGGCGCCTCACCTTGAAGCATGCATCACTACCGGCGCCTCACCTTGAAGCATGCATCACTACCGGCGCCTCACCTTGAAGCATGCATCACTACCGGCGCCTCACCTTGAAACATGCATCACTACCGGCGCCTCACCGTGAAGCATGCATCACTACCGGCGCCTCACCGTGAAGCATGCATCACTACCGGCGCCTGACCGTGAAGCATGCATCACTACCGGCGCCTCACCGTGAAGCATGCATCACTACCGGCGCCTCACCTTGAAGCATGCATCACTACCGGCGCCTCACCGTGAAGCATGCATCACTACCGGCGCCTCACCTTGAAGCATGCATCACTACCGGCGCCTCACCTTGAAGCATGCATCACTACCGGCGCCTCACCTTGAAGCATGCATCACTACCGGCGCCTCACCTTGAAACATGCATCACTACCGGCGCCTCACCGTGAAGCATGCATCACTACCGGCGCCTCACCGTGAAGCATGCATCACTACCGGCGCCTGACCGTGAAGCATGCATCACTACCGGCGCCTCACCGTGAAGCATGCATCACTACCGGCGCCTCACCTTGAAGCATGCATCACTACCGGCGCCTCACCGTGAAGCATGCATCACTACCGGCGCCTCACCTTGGAGCATGCATCACTACCGGCGCCTCACCTTGAAGCATGCATCACTACCGGCGACTCACCTTGAAGCATGCATCAGTACCGGCGCCTCACCGTGAAGCATGCATCACTACCGGCGCCTCACCTTGAAGCATGCATCACTACCGGCACCTCACCTTGAAGCATGTATCACTACCGGCGCCTCACCTTGAAGCATGCATCACTACCGGCGCCTCACCTTGAAGCATGCATCACTACCGGCGCCTCACCTTGAAGCATGCATCACTACCGGAGCCTCACCTTGAAGCATGCATCACTACCGGCGCCTCACCTTGAAGCATGCATCACTACCGGCGCCTCACCTTGAAGCATGCATCACTACCGGCGCCTCACCTTGAAGCATGCATCAGTACCGGCGCCTCACCTTGAAGCATGCATCACTACCGGCGCCTCACCTTGAAGCATGCATCACTACCGGCGCCTCACCTTGAAGCATGTATCACTACCGGCGCCTCACCTTGAAGCATGCATCACTACCGGCGCCTCACCTTGAAGCATGCATCACTACCGGCGCCTCACCTTGAAGCATGCATCACTACCGGCGCCTCACCTTAAAGCATGCATCACTACCGGCGCCTCACCTTGAAGCATGCATCACTACCGGCACCTCACCTTGAAGCATGTATCACTACCGGCGCCTCACCTTGAAGCATGCATCACTACCGGCGCCTCACCTTGAAGCATGCATCACTACCGGCGCCTCACCTTGAAGCATGCATCACTACCGGCGCCTCACCTTGAAGCATGCATCAGTACCGGCGCCTCACCGTGAAGCATGCATCACTACCGGAGCCTCACCTTGAAGCATGCATCACTACCGGCGCCTCACCTTGAAGCATGCATCACTACCGGCGCCTCACCGTGAAGCATGCATCACTACCGGAGCCTCACCTTGAAGCATGCATCACTACCGGCGCCTCACCTTGAAGCATGCATCACTACCAGCGCCTCACCTTGAAGCATGCATCACTACCAGCGCCTCACCGTGAAGCATGCATCACTACCGGCGCCTCACCTTGAAGCATGCATCACTACCGGCGCCTCACCTTGAAGCATGCATCACTACCGGCGCCTCACCTTGAAGCATGCATCACTACCGGCGCCTCACCTTGAAGCATGCATCACTACCGGCGCCTCACCTTGAAGCATGCATCACTACCGGCGCCTCACCTTGAAGCATGCATCACTACCGGCGCCTCACCTTGAAGCATGCATCACTACCGGCGCCTCACCTTGAAGCATGCATCACTACTGGCGCCTCACCTTGAAGCATGCATCACTACCGGCGCCTCACCTTGAAGCATGCATCACTACCGGCGCCTCACCTTGAAGCATGCATCACTACCGGCGCCTCACCTTCAAGCATGCATCACTACCGGCGCCTCACCTTGAAGCATGCATCACTACCGGCGCCTCACCTTGAAGCATGCATCACTACCGGCGCCTCACCGTGAATCATGCATCACTACCGGCGCCTCACCTTGAAGCATGCATCACTACCGGCGCCTCACCTTGAAGCATGCATCACTACCGGCGCCTCACCGTGAAGCATGCATCACTACCGGCGCCTCACCTTGAAGCATGCATCACTACCGGCGCCTCACCGTGAAGCATGCATCACTACCGGTGCCTCACCTTGAAGCATGCATCACTACCGGCGCCTCACCTTGAAGCATGCATCACTACCGGCGCCTCACCTTGAAGCATGCATCACTACCGGCGCCTCACCGTGAAGCATGCATCACTACCGGCGCCTCACCTTGAAGCATGCATCACTACCGGCGCCTCACCTTGAAGCATGCATCACTACCGGCGCCTCACCTTGAGGCATGCATCACTACCGGCGCCTCACCGTGAAGCATGCATCACTACCGTCGCCTCACCTTGAAGCATGCATCACTGCCGGCGCCTCACCTTGAAGCATGCATCACTACCGGCGCCTCACCTTGAAGCATGCATCACTACCGGCGCCTCACCTTGAAGCATGCATCACTACCGGCGCCTCACCTTGAAGCATGCATCACTACCGGCGCCTCACCTTGAAGCATGCATCACTACCGGCGCCTCACCGTGAAGCATGCATCACTACCGGCGCCTCACCTTGAAGCATGCATCACTACCGGCGCCTCACCTTGAAGCATGCATCACTACCGGCGCCTCACCTTGAAGCATGCATCACTACCGGCGCCTCACCTTGAAGCATGCATCACTACCGGCGCCTCACCTTGAAGCATGCATCACTACCGGCGCCTCACCTTGAAGCATGCATCACTACCGGCGCCTCACCTTGAAGCATGCATCACTACCGGCGCCTCACCTTGAAGCATGCATCACTACCGGCGTCTCACCTTGAAGCATGCATCACTACCGGCGCCTCACCTTGAAGCATGCATCACTACCGGCGCCTCACCTTGAAGCATGCATCACTACCGGCGCCTCACCGTGAAGCATGCATCACTACCGGCGCCTCACCGTGAAGCATGCATCACTACCGGCGCCTCACCTTGAAGCATGCATCACTACCGGCGCCTCACCTTGAAGCATGCATCACTACCGGCGCCTCACCTTGAAGCATGCATCACTACCGGCGCCTCACCTTGAAGCATGCATCACTACCGGCGCCTCACCTTGAAGCATGCATCACTACCGGCGCCTCACCTTGAAGCATGCATCACTACCGGCGTCTCACCTTGAAGCATGCATCACTACCGGCGCCTCACCTTGAAGCATGCATCACTACCGGCGCCTCACCTTGAAGCATGCATCACTACCGGCGCCTCACCTTGAAGCATGCATCACTACCGGCGCCTCACCGTGAAGCATGCATCACTACCGGCGCCTCACCTTGAAGCATGCATCACTACCGGCGCCTCACCTTGAAGCATGCATCACTACCGGCGCCTCACCTTGAAGCATGCATCACTACCGGCGCCTCACCTTGAAGCATGCATCACTACCGGCGCCTCACCTTGAAGCATGCATCACTACCGGCGCCTCACCTTGAAGCATGCATCACTACCGGCGCCTCACCTTGAAGCATGCATCACTACCGGCGCCTCACCTTGAAGCATGCATCACTACCGGCGCCTCACCTTGAAGCATGCATCACTACCGGCGCCTCACCTTGAAGCATGCATCACTACCGGCGCCTCACCTTGAAGCATGCATCACTACCGGCGCCTCACCTTGAAGCATGCATCACTACCGGCGTCTCACCTTGAAGCATGCATCACTACCGGCGCCTCACCTTGAAGCATGCATCACTACCGGCGCCTCACCTTGAAGCATGCATCACTACCGGCGCCTCACCGTGAAGCATGCATCACTACCGGCGCCTCACCGTGAAGCATGCATCACTACCGGCGCCTCACCTTGAAGCATGCATCACTACCGGCGCCTCACCTTGAAGCATGCATCACTACCGGCGCCTCACCTTGAAGCATGCATCACTACCGGCGCCTCACCTTGAAGCATGCATCACTACCGGCGCCTCACCTTGAAGCATGCATCACTACCGGCGCCTCACCTTGAAGCATGCATCACTACCGGCGTCTCACCTTGAAGCATGCATCACTACCGGCGCCTCACCTTGAAGCATGCATCACTACCGGCGCCTCACCTTGAAGCATGCATCACTACCGGCGCCTCACCTTGAAGCATGCATCACTACCGGCGCCTCACCGTGAAGCATGCATCACTACCGGCGCCTCACCTTGAAGCATGCATCACTACCGGCGCCTCACCTTGAAGCATGCATCACTACCGGCGCCTCACCTTGAAGCATGCATCACTACCGGCGCCTCACCTTGAAGCATGCATCACTACCGGCGCCTCACCTTGAAGCATGCATCACTACCGGCGCCTCACCTTGAAGCATGCATCACTACCGGCGCCTCACCTTGAAGCATGCGTCACTACCGGCGCCTCACCTTGAAGCATGCATCACTACCGGCGCCTCACCATGAAGCATGCATCACTACCGGCGCCTCACCTTGAAGCATGCATCACTACCGGCGCCTCACCTTGAAGCATGCATCACTACCGGCGCCTCACCGTGAAGCATGCATCACTACCGGCGCCTCACCGTGAAGCATGCATCACTACCGGCGCCTCACCGTGAGGCATGCATCACTACCGGCGCCTCACCTTGAAGCATGCGTCACTACCGGCGCCTCACCTTGAAGCATGCATCACTACCGGCGCCTCACCGTGAAGCATGCATCACTACCGGCGCCTCACCTTGAAGCATGCATCACTACCGGCGCCTCACCTTGAAGCATGCATCACTACCGGCGCCTCACCGTGAAGCATGCATCACTACCGGCGCCTCACCTTGAAGCATGCATCACTACCGGCGCCTCACCTTGAAGCATGCACCACTACCGGCGCCTCACCTTGAAGCATGCATCACTACCGGCGCCTCACCGTGAAGCATGCATCACTACCGGCGCCTCACCTTGAAGCATGCATCACTACCGGCGCCTCACCGTGAAGCATGCATCACTACCGGCGCCTCACCTTGAAGCATGCATCACTACCGGCGCCTCACCTTGAAGCATGCATCACTACCGGCGCCTCACCTTGAAGCATGCATCACTACCGGCGCCTCACCTTGAAGCATGCATCACTACCGGCGACTCACCTTGAAGCATGCATCACTACAGGCGCCTCACCTTGAAGCATGCATCACTACCGGCGCCTCACCTTGAAGCATGCATCACTACCGGCGCCTCACCTTGAAGCATGCATCACTACCGGCGCCTCACCTTGAAGCATGCATCACTACCGGCGCCTCACCGTGAAGCATGCATCACTACCGGCGCCTCACCTTGAAGCATGCATCACTACCGGCGCCTCACCGTGAGGCATGCATCACTACCGGCGCCTCACCTTGAAGCATGCGTCACTACCGGCGCCTCACCTTGAAGCATGCATCACTACCGGCGCCTCACCGTGAAGCATGCATCACTACCGGCGCCTCACCTTGAAGCATGCATCACTACCGGCGCCTCACCTTGAAGCATGCATCACTACCGGCGCCTCACCGTGAAGCATGCATCACTACCGGCGCCTCACCTTGAAGCATGCATCACTACCGGCGCCTCACCTTGAAGCATGCACCACTACCGGCGCCTCACCTTGAAGCATGCATCACTACCGGCGCCTCACCGTGAAGCATGCATCACTACCGGCGCCTCACCTTGAAGCATGCATCACTACCGGCGCCTCACCGTGAAGCATGCATCACTACCGGCGCCTCACCTTGAAGCATGCATCACTACCGGCGCCTCACCTTGAAGCATGCATCACTACCGGCGCCTCACCTTGAAGCATGCATCACTACCGGCACCTCACCTTGAAGCATGCATCACTACCGGCGCCTCACCTTGAAGCATGCATCACTACAGGCGCCTCACCTTGAAGCATGCATCACTACCGGCGCCTCACCTTGAAGCATGCATCACTACCGGCGCCTCACCTTGAAGCATGCATCACTACCGGCGCCTCACCTTGAAGCATGCATCACTACCGGCGCCTCACCGTGAAGCATGCATCACTACCGGCGCCTCACCTTGAAGCATGCATCACTACCGGCGCCTCACCGTGAAGCATGCATCACTACCGGCGCCTCACCTTGAAGCATGCATCACTACCGGCGCCTCACCGTGAAGCATGCATCACTACCGGCGCCTCACCGTGAAGCATGCATCACTACCGGCGCCTCACCTTGAAGCATGCATCACTACCGGCGCCTCACCTTGAAGCATGCATCACTACCGGCGCCTCACCGTAAAGCATGCATCACTACCGGCGCCTCACCTTGAAGCATGCATCACTACCGGCGCCTCACCTTGAAGCATGCATCACTACCGGCGCCTCACCTTGAAGCATGCATCACTACCGGCGCCTCCCCTTGAAGCATGCATCACTACCGGCGCCTCACCTTGAAGCATGCATCACTACCGGCGCCTCACCTTGAAGCATGCATCACTACCGGCGCCTCACCGTGAAGCATGCATCACTACCGGCGCCTCACCTTGAAGCATGCATCACTACCGGTGCCTCACCTTGAAGCATGCATCACTACCGGCGCCTCACCTTGAAGCATGCATCACTACCGGCGCCTCACCTTGAAGCATGCATCACTACCGGTGCCTCACCTTGAAGCATGCATCACTACCGGCGCCTCACCTTGAAGCATGCATCACTACCGGCGCCTCACCTTGAAGCATGCATCACTACCGGCGCCTCACCTTGAAGCATGCATCACTACCGGCGCCTCACCGTGAAGCATGCATCACTACCGGCGCCTCACCGTGAAGCATGCATCACTACTGGCGCCTCACCTTGAAGCATGCATCACTACCGGCGCCTCACCTTGAAGCATGCATCACTACCGGCGCCTCACCTTGAAGCATGCATCACTACCGGCGCCTCACCGTGAAGCATGCATCACTACCGGCGCCTCACCTTGAAGCATGTATCACTACCGGCGCCTCACCTTGAAGCATGCATCACTACCGGCGCCTCACCTTGAAGCATGCATCACTACCGGCGCCTCACCTTGAAGCATGCATCACTACCGGCGCCTCACCGTGAAGCATGCATCACTACCGGCGCCTCACCTTGAAGCATGCATCACTACCGGTGCCTCACCTTGAAGCATGCATCACTACCGGCGCCTCACCTTGAAGCATGCATCACTACCGGCGCCTCACCTTGAAGCATGCATCACTACCGGTGCCTCGCCTTGAAGCATGCATCACTACCGGCGCCTCACCTTGAAGCATGCATCACTACCGGCGCCTCACCGTGAAGCATGCATCACTACCGGCGCCTCACCTTGAAGCATGCATCACTACCGGCGCCTCACCGTGAAGCATGCATCACTACCGGCGCCTCACCTTGAAGCATGCATCACTACCGGTGGCTCACCTTGAAGCATGCATCACTACCGGCGCCTCACCTTGAAGCATGCATCACTACCGGCGCCTCACCTTGAAGCATGCATCACTACCGGCGCCTCACCGTGAAGCATGCATCACTACCGGCGCCTCACCTTGAAGCATGCATCACTACCGTCGCCTCACCTTGAAGCATGCATCACTACCGGCGCCTCACCTTGAAGCATGCATCACTACCGGCGCCTCACCTTGAGGCATGCATCACTACCGGCGCCTCACCGTGAAGCATGCATCACTACCGTCGCCTCACCTTGAAGCATGCATCACTACCGGCGCCTCACCTTGAAGCATGCATGACTACCGGCGCCTCACCTTGAAGCATGCATCACTACCGGCGCCTCACCTTGAAGCATGCATCACTACCGGCGCCTCACCTTGAAGCATGCATCACTACCGGCGCCTCACCTTGAAGCATGCATCACTACCGGCGCCTCACCTTGAAGCATGCATCACTACCGGCGCCTCACCTTGAAGCATGCATCACTACCGGCGCCTCACCTTGAAGCATGCATCACTACCGGCGCCTCACCTTGAAGCATGCATCACTACCGGCGCCTCACCTTGAAGCATGCATCACTACCGGCGCCTCACCTTGAAGCATGCATCACTACCGGCGCCTCACCTTGAAGCATGCATCACTACCGGCGCCTCACCTTGAAGCATGCATCACTACCGGAGCCTCACCTTGAAGCATGCATCACTACCGGCGCCTCACCGTGAAGCATGCATCACTACCGGCGCCTCACCGTGAAGCATGCATCACTACCGGCGCCTCACCTTGAAGCATGCATCACTACCGGCGCCTCACCTTGAAGCATGCATCACTACCGGTGGCTCACCTTGAAGCATGCATCACTACCGGCGCCTCACCTTGAAGCATGCATCACTACCGGCGCCTCACCTTGAAGCATGCATCACTACCGGCGCCTCACCGTGAAGCATGCATCACTACCGGCGCCTCACCTTGAAGCATGCATCACTACCGTCGCCTCACCTTGAAGCATGCATCACTACCGGCGCCTCACCTTGAAGCATGCATCACTACCGGCGCCTCACCTTGAGGCATGCATCACTACCGGCGCCTCACCGTGAAGCATGCATCACTACCGTCGCCTCACCTTGAAGCATGCATCACTACCGGCGCCTCACCTTGAAGCATGCATGACTACCGGCGCCTCACCTTGAAGCATGCATCACTACCGGCGCCTCACCTTGAAGCATGCATCACTACCGGCGCCTCACCTTGAAGCATGCATCACTACCGGCGCCTCACCTTGAAGCATGCATCACTACCGGCGCCTCACCTTGAAGCATGCATCACTACCGGCGCCTCACCTTGAAGCATGCATCACTACCGGCGCCTCACCTTGAAGCATGCATCACTACCGGCGCCTCACCTTGAAGCATGCATCACTACCGGCGCCTCACCTTGAAGCATGCATCACTACCGGCGCCTCACCTTGAAGCATGCATCACTACCGGCGCCTCACCTTGAAGCATGCATCACTACCGGCGCCTCACCTTGAAGCATGCATCACTACCGGCGCCTCACCTTGAAGCATGCATCACTACCGGCGCCTCACCTTGAAGCATGCATCACTACCGGCGCCTCACCGTGAAGCATGCATCACTACCGGCGCCTCACCTTGAAGCATGCATCACTACCGGCGCCTCACCTTGAAGCATGCATCACTACCGGCGCCTCACCTTGAAGCATGCATCACTACCGGCGCCTCACCTTGAAGCATGCATCAGTACCGGCGCCTCACCGTGAAGCATGCATCACTACCGGCGCCAGACCTTGAAGCATGCATCACTACCGGCGCCTCACCTTGAAGCATGCATCACTACCGGCGCCTCACCTTGAAGCATGCATCACTACCGGAGCCTCACCTTGAAGCATGCATCACTACCGGCGCCTCACCTTGAAGCATGCATCACTACCGGCGCCTCACCGTGAAGCATGCATCACTACCGGCGCCTCACCGTGAAGCATGCATCACTACCGGCGCCTCACCTTGAAGCATGCATCACTACCGGCGCCTCACCTTGAAGCATGCATCACTACCGGCGCCTCACCTTGAAGCATGCATCACTACCGGCGCCTCACCGTGAAGCATGCATCACTACCGGCGCCTCACCTTGAAGCATGCATCACTACCGGCGCCTCACCTTGAAGCATGCATCACTACCGGCGCCTCACCTTGAAGCATGCATCACTACCGGCGCCTCACCTTGAAGCATGCATCACTACCGGCGCCTCACCTTGAAGCATGCATCACTACCGGCGCCTCACCTTGAAGCATGCATCACTACCGGCGCCTCACCTTGAAGCATGCATCACTACCGGCGCCTCACCGTGAAGCATGCATCACTACCGTCGCCTCACCTTGAAGCATGCATCACTACCGGCGCCTCACCTTGAAGCATGCATCACTACCGGCGCCTCACCTTGAAGCATGCATCACTACCGGCGCCTCACCGTGAAGCATGCATCACTACCAGCGCCTCACCTTGAAGCATGCATCACTACCGGCGCCTCGCCTTGAAGCATGCATCACTACCGGCGCCTCACCTTGAAGCATGCATCACTACCGGCGCCTCACCTTGAAGCATGCATCACTACCAGCGCCTCACCTTGAAGCATGCATCACTACCGGCGCCTCACCTTGAAGCATGCATCACTACCGGCGCCTCACCTTGAAGCATGCATCACTACCGGCGCCTCACCGTGAAGCATGCATCACTACCGGCGCCTCACCGTGAAGCATGCATCACTACCGGCGCCTCACCTTGAAGCATGCATCACTACCGGCGCCTCACCTTGAAGCATGCATCACTACCGGCGCCTCACCTTGAAGCATGCATCACTACCGGCGCCTCACCGTGAAGCATGCATCACTACCGGCGCCTCACCTTGAAGCATGCATCACTACCGGCGCCTCACCTTAAAGCATGCATCACTACCGGTGCCTCACCTTGAAGCATGCATCACTACCGGCGCCTCACCTTGAAGCATGCATCACTACCGGCCCCTCACCTTGAAGCATGCATCACTACCGGCGCCTCACCTTGAAGCATGCATCACTACCGGCGCCTCACCTTGAAGCATGCATCACTACCGGCGCCTCACCTTGAAGCATGCATCACTACCGGCGCCTCACCTTGAAGCATGCATCACTACCGGCGCCTCACCTTGAAGCATGCATCACTACCGGCGCCTCACCTTGAAGCATGCATCACTACCGGCGCCTCACCTTGAAGCATGCATCACTACCGGCGCCTCACCTTGAAGCATGCATCACTACCGGCGCCTCACCGTGAAGCATGCATCACTACCGGCGCCTCACCTTGAAGCATGCATCACTACCGGCGCCTCACCTTGAAGCATGCATCACTACCGGCGCCTCACCTTGAAGCATGCATCACTACCGGCGCCTCACCTTGAAGCATGCATCACTACCGGCGCCTCACCTTGAAGCATGCATCACTACCGGCGCCTCACCTTGAAGCATGCATCACTACCGGCGCCTCACCGTGAAGCATGCATCACTACCGGCGCCTCACCTTGAAGCATGCATCACTACCGGCGCCTCACCTTGAAGCATGCATCACTACCGGCGCCTCACCTTGAAGCATGCATCACTACCGGCGCCTCACCTTGAAGCATGCATCACTACCGGCGCCTCACCTTGAGGAATGCAACACTACCGGCGCCTCACCTTGAAGCATGCATCACTACCGGCGCCTCACCTTGAAGCATGCATCACTACCGGCGCCTCACCTTGAAGCATGCATCACTACCGGCGCCTCACCGTGAAGCATGCATCACTACCGGCGCCTCACCTTGAAGCATGCATCACTACCGGCGCCTCACCTTGAAGCATGCATCACTACCGGCGCCTCACCTTGAAGCATGCACCACTACCGGCGCCTCACCTTGAAGCATGCATCACTACCGGCGCCTCACCTTGAAGCATGCATCACTACCGGCGCCTCACCTTGAAGCATGCATCACTACCGGCGCCTCACCTTGAAGCATGCATCACTACCGGCGCCTCACCTTGAAGCATGCATCACTACCGGCGCCTCACCTTGAAGCATGCATCACTACCGGCGCCTCACCGTGAAGCATGCATCACTACCGGCGCCTCACCTTGAAGCATGCATCACTACCGGCGCCTCACCTTGAAGCATGCATCACTACCGGCGCCTCACCTTGAAGCATGCATCACTACCGGCGCCTCACCGTGAAGCATGCATCACTACCGGCGCCTCACCTTGAAGCGTGCATCACTACCGGCGCCTCACCGTGAAGCATGCATCACTACCGGCGCCTCACCTTGAAGCATGCATCACTACCGGCGCCTCACCTTGAAGCATGCATCACTACCGGCGCCTCACCTTGAAGCATGCATCACTACCGGCGCCTCACCTTGAAGCATGCATCACTACCAGCGCCTCACCTTGAAGCATGCATCACTACCGGCGCCTCACCTTGAAGCATGCATCACTACCGGCGCCTCACCTTGAAGCATGCATCACTACCGGCGCCTCACCTTGAAGCATGCATCACTACCGGCGCCTCACCTTGAAGCATGCATCACTACAGGCGCCTCACCTTGAAGCATGCATCACTACCGGCGCCTCACCTTGAAGCATGCATCACTACCGGCGCCTCACCTTGAAGCATGCATCACTACCGGCGCCTCACCGTGAAGCATGCATCACTACCGGCGCCTCACCTTGAAGCATGCATCACTACCGGCGCCTCACCTTGAAGCATGCATCACTACCGGCGCCTCACCTTGAAGCATGCATCACTACCGGCGCCTCACCTTGAAGCATGCATCACTACCGGCGCCTCACCTTGAAGCATGCATCACTACCGGCGCCTCACCTTGAAGCATGCATCACTACCGGCGCCTCACCTTGAAGCATGCATCACTACCGGCGCCTCACCTTGAAGCATGCATCACTACCGGCGCCTCACCTTGAAGCATGCATCACTACCGGCGCCTCACCTTGAAGCATGCATCACTACCGGCACCTCACCTTGAAGCATGCATCACTACCGGCGCCTCACCTTGAAGCATGCATCACTACCGGCGCCTCACCTTGAAGCATGCATCACTACCGGCGCCTCACCTTGAAGCATGCATCACTACCGGCGCCTCACCGTGAAGCATGCATCACTACCGGCGCCTCACCTTGAAGCATGCATCACTACCGGCGCCTCACCTTGAAGCATGCATCACTACCGGCGCCTCACCTTGAAGCATGCATCACTACCGGCGCCTCACCGTGAAGCCTGCATCACTACCGGCGCCTCACCGTGAAGCATGCATCACTACCGGCGCCTCACCTTGAAGCATGCATCACTACCGGCGCCTCACCTTGAAGCATGCATCACTACCGGCGCCTCACCTTGAAGCATGCATCACTACCGGCGCCTCACCTTGAAGCATGCATCACTACCGGCGCCTCACCTTGAAGCATGCATCACTACCGGCGCCTCACCTTGAAGCATGCATCACTACCGGTGCCTCACCTTGAAGCATGCATCACTACCGGCGCCGTCGCCGCTCAATATCGCACAAATGTAAAACACATCATTCAACGTGACACCATCGGCGACACCTTTTTTGGCCAACAATCAAAGGCTGTGGGGCTGCGCAGGACGGTTTGGCAATACGGTTACAGTTACAATTACAAGGAGTGATGGCCACCCAAGAATCTAAAAGTATGAACTTTCAGTGCAAATTGGTCAATGCCCTGACCTTCATCACCCGAATCAATGATCCTGCATTTATTGGAGGACGCCAGTGTCATCTCCCTGGCCATGAGGCGCTACTGGAAGCACATCGCAACACCCTCCGCCCCCGAGGCATGTGTGTATCGCTGTTGCGTTCCTTCGGTGGCCTGGCGGTCCGCGTGGACCTGTTTGTCTGGGGGTGTCTCGCTGCTGTTGAAGCGGTTGGCAGAGCTCGTCCGCCGACCAACGGGAGAGCGGCGCACCGCGAGGGTCTGCTCAGCCAATGAGGGGGTCGATGTATGGGCAGCACCCGCCGTGGCCAAGGGGGTGCAACAGCCCACAGCCTTCACCACAGCCCTAAGGAGCCCTGCCCCCACAGCCCACAACCGTCACCACAACGGTCTGTGCCGTGGGGTGAGGGGGGGGGGAGGGTGTACCGTGGGGGGGGGGGGTCCTACAACCCTCCCCCCCCCTCACCCCACAACCCTCACCACAACCCTCCCCCCCCCACACCCCACGGCACACACCCTCCCCCCCCCCCATGGCACACACCCCCCCCCCACAGCCCACAACCCTCACCACAACGTACTTAGACCTCCAGACCCCCCCCCCCCCCCCGGGACGTACCTGCAACACTTTCAGAACACGCTCGCCACCAATCCAGAAGGCCCAGAGCATAGCACTAGTGCCCGTGTCGGTCTCGGCATATGCGCGCGCGCCCCTCTCGGCGAGGAGCGCGATGGCGCGCGCGTTGCCAAACAGCACCGCCTGCATCAACGGGGTCCACCCCCCGGGCCCTCGCATGCTGGGGTCGAAGTTCTTGGTCTTGGTGCACTGAACGACTCGCTCGAACTGGTCCGTGGAGCGCAGCGCGTCCATCATGGCCACGTAGCCCTACAAGCACCAGGAGGCCCTTGGAGGGAGCCCCGCACGCGGTCCACACGCAGAACACTGCGGGGCTCGCGTGCCATGCCTCAGCACCCTCCCTCGTGTGACAAGCCCAGCTCTTCATCCCCCCCTCCCCCCCTGAGGCCAACGAGGCGGCGGAGCGTGCGACCCCCTTCTTGATCTTGCGGATGGTCAGGATTGTCCTCCAAGATTTCCAGGATTGCCTGTCGCCCAGGCGTCTCAAAGGGTGCCCTCGTTACCACTTCAGTCCAGTGCCCCATTCAGTCAAAGCTGCACAGGCATGTGTGCAGTTCAATGAGTAGAAGGTCGTCCGGTTGTGCGGGGGCGGTGTCCGATTCGGGGGGTCTCCACACACCCCCCGGAGGCCAACGAGCATGCGACCCCCTTCTTGAGGGGGGGGGGGGGGTCCGGTTTGGAGTGTTGACACAAAAGAGCCCCGGCTTTGCGGTGCCGGTCCTTTGGGCAGAATTCCAGTGGTCAATGCGCTGGTCCAGCGGTGCACTGCTCAACGGCCGCGTCGCCGCCTCCCGCCGGCCCCACGCCGCAGCGCAGGGCCTATTCCCTTCACTTGTCCCCGTGATCCCTCGGGGCAGGTACTGCGGCGTGGCCCTTGACCGGAACGCGTCGGTCGCGGGGGTTTGGGAGGAGGTGTGGAGCGCAGGAGAAGGGGCTGTGGGCGCCGGGACGCGGGGCATGAGAGCACAACGGCGGAGGGGGGGGCAGGGCCATGACCTGCGGGTGCAGCGCCTCCCACACGTCCACGGGGCTATTGGACAGCGGCCGCCGGCCCTTCTCATCCGGGGCCTCCAGGTCTGCCCCGGCCCCAAGCAGCAGCTCGGCCACGTCCAAGTGCCCGTAGCGCACCGCCCGGTGCAGCGGCGTGTCCCCGGTCGTCGTGGCGGCCCCTGTGAAGCGACGGGGGGCGGGGGAAGGGAACCGGCACGGAGGTGGGGCTATGCACCGCAGCGCTGCTTTGGTCTGGGGGGCGGGGGGGGTCGCTTGAGGGGAGGGGGGGGCTAACCCTCCCAACCCCCAACACCCGCCCCAACCGCATTTCCAACCGCCAGTAACCGCCTCCCCCCCCCCCACACAACCGCTTGCACATCCCCTGTGACCGCTCTGCAGCCGCTTTGGGACGGCCCCAATGGCCGCCCCTCCCCTTCAAGCAAAGCCCTGCGGGGGGGGGGGGGGGGGCACAGCAGCACGTCCAGGCGGCGGACCCCCGGAAAGAGACACGAGCCCCGGGAGGCACAACACATGGGCCCCGCATCACGACGCGGCCATGGCAAGGCCTTCGATCGGGCGGGCCACGCCCCGTGCGGCCGGGGGGCGGGGGGCTGGTGCTCGACGGATCCGCTCCACAAAAAACGTGATGTCCAGCGCCGCAGATCGAGCGCCTCACAAAGCCCCTCCCGACCGGACGCTGCTCCATCGCACGGCTCTACACCGGGACCCCCAACCCCCGAGCCCATCAGCCCCCCTTCGGTGGTCCGAGGGCCTCGGGAGCCCCCAGAGCCCTCGGGCCTACAAATCCACAGGGCAGTCACTCGCGTGTGGCAGTAGTGCAGAGCCCTGGCAACTCTGACACGGCAAAACTGTCTCGGCCACCCATTCCCCTTCCCAAAGGAGAGGCCTGTTCCCCTCTTCAAAGGGGCGGCAGGTAGGCCATTGGTGTCCGTGGGGCGTCTCCAAGCCGAGAGGAACAGAGTTCTCCGCAGGAGGGGGGGGGAGGGGGGGTGATGGACCCGAAAAGTCCAAACGTTTGTGTACCAAAAACAGCCCAAATCAATATCTCCTTTTGTACAACTTCATTTTTCCGAAAATGAAATCCGAGTCCGAGAGGGGGGGGGGGGGTAGCCCCCCACCCCGACCGCGGAAGATGCCAAGTTGTGGAGTAAAACTCTGGAGGAGGGGTACTTCGGGGGTGCCTAAGGCCCTGTGCATGACTTCACCGGGACCCCCCCCCCTTCCCCAGTACCCGCCAGTGATTTCTCTGACCCGTATAGCGGTCTTTGCCCCACCATAGGGCATGCGGCCGGACTTTGCCCCCCCAACACCGCATGCACCTGGACTTTTCCCCCACCTCAGGGCGTCTAATCGAATTTCTCCCCACCATAGTGCATGTGGACTTTGCCCTACCAAAGAGAATGCTTGCGGACTTTCTCCTAGCATAGGGCATTGGGGCCGACTTTGCCCCACACCATAGCAGAGGAAAGTTCTGACAGGCGGGTAGCTGTTGTGTCTGTACTCGACTGTCGCAAAAGCCGGCTCAAAATCGTCAAAGGTGGACAGGGGGTCTTTGCTTCCGCAGGGACGCACTGGCTAGTCGTGTCGTCTGCCGCGATAAAGTCCACGTTGGACACCAGCGAGGCGAGGCATTGCCACGGAGATCAATTCTCCGCGCTTTTGGGAGTGGCAACGAAGGGCTGAGAGAGGCTGCTTCATGGACCATCTCGGTATGTAGCAGAGGGATCATCACCAAATGTGGGGGTGGTCGGCGATCTTGGCCGTGGTGACGAGAAGAGTGGAATGCGTGTTGGCTTGTGTTGCTGATACAACACGTCGGGAGACAAGGGAGCCGAAGAGGGCACGAGAGCTGCTGTGCTTCCGTTTCCATCAACGGCTGTTGTATGTGCGAATGTAGGCCAAATTGTCGGTGTGTGTCACCATGCATGTGGTTACCGTCGCCATCACAGCCATTCATGAGATTCCCAACAAATTTTGCGATCAGGGGGGGCGTGGGGTCGGCTGGCTACTCCGTGTCACCTTCCGACAGCTTCCACAGCAGGTCGATGACCGAGAGAGGTCCCTGTTGCCGTTTTGGACCAATGGATTCTGGCAGAGTGTGACGCCAGCCTAAATGTTTAGGACCTTGTTTAAATTGTCGCTTGGGGGGCGGCGGGCACAGTACCCGCATGATGGCATTGATACTTGACTAACAAGGTACCCTTGTTCAAAGCATCCATCTCCGCATGAAGTGAGTTTGAACGAGTACAAGTCACTGCCCACAGGCAATGTAGCTGGCGAGAAGAAAAGCATATGAACAAATTGAGGAGGTTCCCGCATGGTAGATTCCGCCCGTCAGAGGCAGCACAAGACGGAGAAGCGCTCTACATGCTACCTGTGGTACACATAGTGTGGCTCTAGGGGGACAAGCCAATTCGCGAGGCATTGCAGGTGTTGGTGCCTGGCAAAGTGCAAAGTGAGTAGTGGTGCCGTGTGCTCCACATGCGCGCCACCGATATCGGTAGGAATGTTCCATGGGCTTCCCAGCCGACCGTGCCGGGGGAGCTCGGAGGAAATTTTGGCTGGGACTTCCGAGATCAACCCTGCAATATGAGTCCCATTTGCTGAGCATGAATGCTGAGCATCCCCAAATATCCTGAGCAATATGCTCAGCATTTTCCTGCCATTTTTTACCTTCTATGTTGTGCGTCCCAGCACCATGTGTGGGCCCTCACGCGCCCTTGTCTTGTTCGTGTTGGTCCTTGATGGTGAGTTGCCATGTTGCCAGCGACATTGTGTATCCATTCGTGTCCATAGGCAACGCGGCAGAGTTGCCATGACTGATCCCATGGTCAACAGGCAGCCCGGTACACAAACATGCACCAAGGTCATACCTCAGCAGCAGTAGGACCCCCGAGCACCAATGGGATATCCTCGAAGCCGCGCCGGAGGGGCCGATCTGGCTGCCAAAACTTCCGAGCATCTTTCCGAGGGATTTCAAAAACTTCCAGGCGTTTTTCCATCGGTTTTTTGTACAATGATCTACACCGTTCTTGGTTCCCAAATCCCACACCTCAGCAAACAAACACACAAAAAGACAAGCATGACCGTTCACTTACGCTTGAAATGTGAATGCTCAGTGGCTTGCCTGTTCATTTCAGCTTGAACTGTGAATGCTGTACTCTCCTTCGCTGAGCATCTGCACAGGACAGCCATCGCTTGACATGGCATCCACATCCACCACCACACGGCGATACTTCTTGGGTTGAGGTTGGGGTTCAGGGTTGTCACTGGATGATGAGGAAGAATCTGAGGCACTTACTGTGGAGGCACCAGATAGGTGCACAGCATCATCATCCGAATCATTATCCTGAGGACTGCTACTGCTCCCACTATCACTGCTGCTGCTGCTGCTGCTGCTGCTGCTGTTGCTGCTGTTACTGCTGCTACTGCCACTGCCACGAGGGCCCACAAGTTGCTGCTCAATGTCGCTATCAACAATGGGTACACGCGCCAACTTCGTACGTCTCATGGGTTGAACACGCTGCTGCTCGTTCAAACCCGTAGGACCTTGAAATGAAGCAACACTGTCCTCGCCCTCCGAAGGGGATACAATATCAACTGTCGCAGGGTTAGAAACTCGGCTTTGAGGGATGGGCCCCACACGTCCCTTACCCTTTCCCTTGTCCTTTAGCGCCTTACGGCGTGCAGCACAGGACTTAAATGTGGCACGGCTCTTCAAACCCAGTTTGGGCCAGTTGCAGACAGCTTCCCTGTCCAGTGGTACCCATTGACGGACACCACGCTTTGAGCCACAGGTCCCACACACACATACCACATCACTCTCGGGATTTGCACCTGGAAAGGCGCATTTCACCGAACGGGTGTCTGGGTGCATATATAGGGAGCAACCACCTCCATCCTGGAAATGCAGCAAATGCTCTAAGAGGCGTTGGAAGACCACATGCCACACGGCATTGGCAGCAACCATGCACGCCTCCAAAACAACGTTTCGTTGCACGGGCGCCCAAATTTTGGCACAGGGGATCTTCTTTTTTTTCTGCACGAACTTCTGATACAGCTCATGCTTCAAACTTTCACTAATACTGGCATCTTGCCTGGTACTAGTGACCGGGGCATATCTCTTGGCCACCCTCAAATCCCGCTCGCCGGCCTCATCGGAATACAGCATGGGTGTCCCTGGATTAAACCATGTGTGGGACCACCCATGCATATATAAGGTTGCAGTGCAACCTTCTTCAGCAAACTCGGGGATGATGTGCACAATATATGTGTACAACATCCCCATAGCTTGCTATGTGACAGTTGCCAGGTTATTACAACCATAGCATAGATGCACCATGTGGCAAAATGCCACCACCAAGGAATGGAAAGGCAGGGGGAGCACCATACCCCCTGCTAGTCTGCCCATGACTGTGCGGGCCTCGCGACCTGTGAGGCTAATGCCTGCCTAGAATCTACCTCGTACGTGACGCATGTGCTGCCTGCTATCAGGTGGCAGAGATCCAGGATCATACCTCCTTGCCACATGTGCTATGACCTGGAGTAGGTCATGGTTGTAGGGCGCTGGTAGTGTTCGACCTATGACACCCAGGATCCTGGAGGCTGCTCCTTTGGTGTTGTGCAATACAGGTTGCACAATATATACCTCTTCCAGGTTAGAAACCCCCTGAAACTTATGGGACCCACGCACACCATTGAGACATCCCCCTTTGTGCAAAAAGAGTTCTCCCGCCCCATCCTTATTCACCCAGGGACACGCCACACAGCCCTTTTGCCGGCACTCAGACCACAAATGGTGGTGATCGGCAGTGATTGCCCCGAGCCTTATCTGCAAGGTGGTGTTGTACACTGCACCAGCATACTTCATACGTTGCTTAAATTTACAAGAAGGCAGGGCTTGTAAGGCCTCTGCACGTATGGGTAGCCACTGGCAATCACTGACCTTGGGAAGCTCTTGCCAGGTCAACATGTCTGTGCACCTAGGCACATTGCCAGACATTGGGAACCAGTGTCTCTGGAAATCAATTATACTGATTTTTGTGATAATATTTGGACGGCCCCGGGGCTGGTAACCGTCTGCGTAGAGGCCTAAGGTCAGGGTGGCATGGGGTGGTGGGGGTTTCTGCCGGCCTTGGGCAGCCAATGAGCCACACTTCTGTAGAAGTAGGTGGCACAGCTGTGGTAACAACTTCCTGTTGTCCAGGGAGTAGTCCACTGCAGGAAGATGCAGGTCCTCCTGTTGCCTTAAAGCAACCATTGACCAACCAACCCCTGGTTGGAGATGGTCTAAGGTGCGCAAGACAGCGGCTGGCACCACATGCTCATGGCGAAGGCGAAGTGCAGCAGCCTGGCACTCTGGTGCTTGGGTGACTGATGTGGCCTGTGTGGTAGGCAAAGGGCCAAGGGACCTACGCACGACTGTGAAGGTGCCACTTGGGGGGCGCTGTAGCTGGTCTAGGTCCTTGGCCTGCAAGGGGGTGGCCGTGGGGAAGTTCATGGCAAAGGCTGACACCATGAATTGATCAGCTGGAATAGGGCATATGCTGGCAAATGCCTCCAGCTTGGAGATCTCCCCCTTCACCCATATAGCATGGTTGTTCACAACAAATTCATGGTGAAACATGGTGCCTGGGAAACAGAAGATTGCAGTAGGCCACTGTTTTGGTTGGTTTCAAAGGAACCATGTATGGAAAGCCCCAACCAATACCTTTCACCAGAACCTTTTTTTGCCAGGATTGCTCCAACCAGTTTCGAGATCCAAGGGTCCAAAGTGTGCTCGACTATCCGCCCCCTCACTCTGCGCCACTGTTTTGGTTGGTTTCAAGGAAACCATGTATGGAAAGCCCCAACCAGTACCTTTCACCAAAACCTTCTTTTGCCAGGATTGCTCCAACCAGGGATTGAAAAATGCTTATGCATAAGCATAGCCAGCAAGGTATCCTTGGGCTGGATGCGGTATGCATCAGGGACGACCTTGTCAAAAAAAACCCTTATCATTCTGGGTTCAATGGTCTCTGACGGCTTATGCCGCAGGCACAGTGCTGCTAGGGCGTGTTGGAGGCGCGATTGTGTATCACCCGGTTCGGGAACTTCGGTATTGGCTGTGTCCGCGTCAATGAGCTCGCCCTCAAGCTCCAAATCTGGTTCCGGGAGCTGCTGAACGGGCTGGGGGGGCTGAGCGGACGAAGACGAGGCACTAGCGGCACTGTCTTGACTACCAGACATGTCTGTTGCAGGTGACAAAAAGTGTTCTGGGCACAAAAAGGGAATACATTAGTGAGTCTACTCAAAGGGGCCTAGGTGAGAAAGCGACACACATGCAAAAAGAAAACCACAAAAGCAGGCACAAAGCATCACAAGGCACAAAGGGCAAACATTCATAAGCTTGAGTACAGTGTTCTCGATGCAAGTTTGTAGGCAAAGCAGCCACCAAGGATCAAACTGGCGTTGCACATGTCAAAAGCAAAAGTCCAAATTCACAAAGGAGCACAAAGGGGAAGCAATCATAAGCTTGAGCACAGTGTTATCCATGCAGTTTTGTAGGCAAAGCAGACAAAAGGTAGACAAACATTAGCTTCAACGTGTTGTTCTCCATGGCATCTTGCAGGCAAGGTAGGCACCACGCATCCAACCAAAATTCCACTGGGTTCGGGCTGAAAAATTTCTTCCGAGCTCCCCCGGCACGGTCGGCTGGGAAGCCCATGGAACACTCCTACCGATATCGGTTCCGTTTTGGGGGGCCGATCTGGCTGCCAAAACTTCCGAGCATCTTTCCAAGGGTTTTCGAAAACTTCCAAGCGACAGACCGAAGCATATCGCATGCACGTCGGTACAGATTTCCTAAAATTGCCACCGGTAACCGGACAATATTGGTCTCTCTTTCAATGTTCTGTGCTGGGCACCGGTGGTACATGTGAGGCTACAACTTCTTGGTCAGGCCAAAATGATAAATCTCCGCGCCGCGCGCGCGCCACGTCAGGTGCTCCCCCTACGGGGGGCAAAGTCCACCCACATGCCCAATGGTGGGACAGAGTTTGCCGATGGGGGAAAGTGAGCCAACATGATTTATGGTGGTGAAAAGTAAGCCGGCACGCCTTCTAATGGGCCAAAGCCTAGCGACATGCCCCATAGTGAGGCAAACACCCCACCCCATCGAAGAGACGACCAATATGCACTGTGGTGGGGCAAAGTGCGAGCGCGTCCCTTGTGTTGTGGCGATGTACCTAAATACGCACTGGTGCGGCAAAAGCCGAGCACATTATCTCTAGTGGGAAAAAGGGTGCCCGCATGCCCTATGTTGGAGCAAAGGCCCCGCACATGAGTTGATTGCGGCGGGGTAAAATGCGCCGACATGCGGCGTTGTGTTGTGGCAAAGTCCGCTGGCATGGACAATGGTGCAGCAAACTCCCCCCACATGTCTATGGTTGTAAAAAAAAAAACACTGCCCACTTGCCATGTGGCGGCGCAAAATCATGCCACATGCCCTGTGGTTGGGCAAAGTCCGCCTACATCCCCTGTGGTGCAGCGAAATCCACCTACATGTGTTGTGGTGGGGCAAAGGTGAACCGCATGTCTTGTGCTAGGACAAAGTAAGAGGGCATGCCATGTGCTAGGGTACGGTCTGCTTACATGCCCTTGTGACGGGGCAAAGTCCGCCTGCACGACCTATTAGGGAGCAAAATCTGCCCACATGCAATATGGTGGGGCAAAGTCTGTTGTCATGTCCTGTGACCTTTGGTGGGGCATATTCCGCTGCCATCGCCTACAATGCGGCAAGGTCCGCTTGCTCGCCCGGTAATGGAGCAAAGTTTGGTGATATACCCTATGGGGGGCAAAGTCAATCCACATGCCCTATGGTGGGGCAAGGTTTGCCCACATGCACTCTGATGGGAAAAACTGTGCCCACAAGCCCTATGCTGGTAAAAAGTCCGCCAACATGCCTTGCAATCGGGCAAAGTTTGTCCACATGCCCTATTGTGGGTCAAAGTTCACCTCCATGCGATGTAATGGGGCGGAGTCCCCTTGGATGCACTGTGGTGGGGCAAAATGTGCCCTAGTGGTGCGGCAAAAAAAGTCCAACCATATGCTTTGTGGTGGGGCAAAGTCCGCCCGAATACCTTATAGTGGGGGAAAGTCCACAAGCATGCTCTTTGGCAGGGCAGTCCTCAACATGCACTGTGGTGGGATGAAATCCGATTAGACGCCCTCTGGTGGGGAAAAATTGTCCACGTGCATGCACAACGGGGGGGCCAAAGTCCGGCCGCATGCCCTATGGTGGGGCAAAGACCGCTACAATGCATCTTTGCATGGCAAAGTGCCCCCATATGAAGTATGGTGGGGTGAAGTCTGACTATATCCCCAATGGTGGGGCAAATACCGCTCTCATGCCTTGGGTTGTGGCAAGCAAACTCCCCCGACATCCTCTATGGTGAGGCAAAATACGCATGCCCTGTGGTGGGGCAAAATCCGCTTCCATGCTCTGTGGTTGCGCAAAGTCTGCCCACGTTTTGGTGTGGTGGCGCAGAACTAGACCAAATGCCATGTGGTTGGGCAAGGTCCGTCCTCATCCTCTGTGGTGGCGTAAAGTCAACCTGCACGCCCTTGTGACGGGGCGAAGATCACCTCAATGCCTTGTTCTCGGGCAAAACTCGCCCGCACAACCTATCAGGGAGGAAAGTATGCCCGCATGCCATATGGTGGGGTAACGTCTGCCAACGTGTCCTATGACTTCTGGTGGGGCGTAATCCACCAACATGGCCCATGATGGGGCAAGCTCCACCTGAGCGCCATGATGGAGCAACATCTAGTGACATGCCCTATGAGGGGCAAAGTCCGCCCACATCCCATGCGGTAGGGCAAAGTGTGCACACGTGCGGGCTGCTAGAGAAAAGTCACCCCACGTGCGCTGTAGTGCAAAAAAGTGCACCGACATGCCCTGTGATGGGGGAAAGTCTGGCCACATACCCCATGGTGGGACAAAGTCATCTTCGTGCGATGTGGCGGGGTGGAGTCACGCCACACGCACTGTGGAAGGGCAAAATGACCCCGCACGCCTTGGTCCGCTGGCATGCACAATGGTGCAGCAAACTCCCCCCACATGCACTATGGTGGTGCAAAGTCCACCCACATGCCATGTGGTGCGCAAAATTCATGCCAAATCGCCTATGGTTGGGCAAAGTCCGCCCGCATCTTCTATGGTGGGATGGTGGGGCAAAATCCGCCTACAAGCATTATGGTGGGGCAAAGTTGAACCGCATGTCTTGTGCTAGGACAAAGTAAGAGGGCATGCCCTGTGCTAGGGTACGGTCTGCTTACATGCCCTTGTGACGGGGCACTGATCACCGCCATGCCTGGTGCTGGGGCAAAGTCCACCTGCACGACCTATTAGGGAGCAAAATCTGCCCACATGCCATATGGTGGGGCAAAGTCTGTTGTCATGTCCTGTGACCTTTGGTGGGGCATATTCCGCTGCCATCGCCTACAATGCGGCAAGGTCCGCTTGCTCGCCCGGTAATGGAGCAAAGTTTGGTGATATACCCCATGGGGGGCAAAGTCAATCCACATGCCCTATGGTGGGGCAAGGTTTGCCCACATGCACTTTGATGGGGAAAACTCAGCCAATATCCCACATGGCAGGGAAAAGGCCGCCAGCATGCCTTGCAATCGGGCAAAGTTTGTCCACATGCCCTATGGTGGGTCAAAGTCCATCTCCATGCGATATGGTGGGGCGGAGTCCCCTTGGATGCACTGTAATGGGGCACAATGCGCCTGCATGCGTTGTGGTGCGGCAAAGCCGTCCTTCATGCGTACCGGTGCGGCTAAGTTCAACCCCATGCTTTGTGGTCCCAACAACACCCCTCACCATTCCTACCACCAACCAGCACTAGAGCCCCGAGGCTCTGCCACTGAGCAATGGCCAAACCATCGTGCACCCCACGCCCGCCCGCCACAAACGCCATCGGGTGACCCACAACCCGCAGGAATGACCCGCCAAACCCGCCCCCCCCCTGTGTGACATTCCGTCGCGTTGTTGTTTCTTTACGGGGCCCTGGACAGTCACCCGTTCGTCCCTCCGCATGTTGCGTCGGGTCGCTGCGTTCTGTCGGCCGCTGCGGCCGGTGCTCCTGCTGGTGTCGTTTCCGTGTTCGCGGAGCCCAGTAGTTGGTGTGCCGGGGCTGTGCTGGATGTGGCGGGATGTGCCGTTTGTGCGTCAGCGGCGCCCAATAATTGGCGTATTGGGGGTTGTGCTGGTTGTTGTGGGGGTCGTTTGACTGTTTTGCTGTCCACGTGGGGCCCATTGGCTGATAGGGGGGTGCACCGGGTTGAAGGGGGGGGGGGAGGGAGGGGGAAAGCGACACATGGTGGACGGTTGGGACACTGCGTGGAGGAGCAGGGCACCTGGGCCTCACGCACGCAGAAAAACAGACCCACAACTCCGTCCCGCCGGCTGGCACATACCCGGCGACGCCTTCTGCGCGAGGAGCAGCCGCGTCATCTCCGGGCCCGGCAGCTCCGCCGCGAGGTGCAGGGCGGTCACCCCCGCCCCCGGGCCCCCGGCCCCCACCTCCGCCCCGTGGGCCAGCAGCGTGCGGACGAGGGCGCCGCTCTGCAGCCGCACCGCCAAGAGCAGCGGCGTGTCCCGCTCCTTCGTGGCGAGGCCCACGTTGGCGCGGCGCTGGCAGAGCCACTCCACCGACGGCGTCGAGCGCTGGGCGGTGGCGAGGTACAGAGGGGTCTGCCCCCGCTCGTCGGGGGCGTCGACGTCGGCATCGAACTGCACGAGCAGCTCCATCAAATCCACGCGGTCCCGCTGCGGAGGGACGCAGGAATGTGGGCGGAGAGGACTTCGGTCGTGAGGGGACTGCGGCGGTGGGCCAGCCCCATAGCCCCACGACCCTCACGCCAACGGCGTTGTTCGCCGTCGGGCACGGCACTCCACCGGCCCCTTTGCGGACCCCCAAAGGAGGGGCGGGGGTGGGGGGTGGAGGGGGGCAACCTCCGCAGGGCCCTTCGACGGCTTCGAATCAAAACCGTCGGTCTTCGATATCGCGTGGCATACAAATGGGGGGTCTGAGGCCTCAGCGGCCGACATTTGTGGTCGGGAATGGCCATCGGTGGCCCCGGTTTGGTCCCATGGCCCTGGGGTGTCCGGCGGGGCTTCCACATATCAGTGGCCCCTTCTCTTTTCGGCCGAAACGGTGCCTCTGGGGTCGTCCATCGCCTGCCAAACCCACCCCCCGACATGACACAGCACCGCATCAACGCGGCTGCTTTGCGGGCCCCAGGACAACCCCCCGTTCGTGAGGAGGGCACGTGCCCTGCCCCGTACCTGCCACTGGGCAGCACCGCCCTCCATACCCTCGCCCCCCCCGAAGGAGGCCCGCGGTGTCGCACGTGCGCACACAAAGGGCAGTACAGTGCACAGGCCGAACATGAGCTCGTCAGTGGTCACACGGACACTAACACGCGAGCAGCAGCCCCGCGGCGATAAGCGACCGCCAGCACCGTGCGGGTCCCACTGGATCTCCTGTCCCACGGGAGTTCTGAACAGAGGTCAGCGTGGGGCGGTAGGCGCGCACGATGAAGCCCCGCAAGCCGCTGTTCTGGTCCACGGTTTCTGTTTCTCTGTCCGGCGGGGGCATGTCGGCCAAAGCAGGAAGGCTCCGAACGGCGTGGAACGTCATGTTGCCCCTCCCTCCCAATGGATCACCCAACAACAGCCCAAGAATAGGTCATCCAGGAATCACCATTTTTCAGCCAACCCATGCTGGTCTGAAAACAGCTTGAGTCTTCTTCACAAGTGGGGCCCCAACAGGGAGGCCAATCTGGGAAACTTGGAGATAGCATCCGAGACCTCATTGGCAAGGGGCCCATAGGGGGGCCAACCGGGGGTAGCCGGAGTTTGGACCCAACACCCCCACCATTGGTTAGGCCCCCCGCGCGGGCCTGTCGTGTCACACGCACCGGTGTGCACGACCATCCCCCTACCCCGTCCTTCACCGACCGCGCACGTGCATGTGGTGCAGCAAGTCCGGGTGCATGCGCGGGTTGGGCCAGGGCGCATCTCCTTCCACAGCCATTGATGCGGGCAGGGGGCAGGCCGATTTGCAGTTGATACCAACGCGCCCCCCCCTCCCCCGGTCCCCGGCACTGTGGCACTGCTGCACCGCGGCCTTCCATACCACCGGGGGAGTAATCTGAGGGGGGGGATGTCTTTGGGGAGGGACACAATTTGGGGGAGGGGCGACTCATTAAACCAAAATCTCAGTGCGTGGAGTATGTTCGATAGTTCACGATGGAGGACTCCACCCTGCACCATGTCTACAATACACCGTGGGCACTGCCATGCACGTGCTCTCACGCTCACGGTCAATCCTACGCTTTGGCCGGGCAGGTTCGGAACTGGGGTCAGTCTCCCATGACTCCAGACTAGAGCTCGACCCCTGCTCACTCACGTGGTCTGACGGGGCGCTGCGGCATGTGCAGTCTGTGCTGCACCCACAACTGCGTCGCCCTTCGGATAGCTGTCCTTCACTAGTCGCCACACTGTCGCTCACTTCGGAGTCTAGCTCCTGTAAACCCAGAGCCTGCCACTCCGAGGACTGTTGACGCTGCACCTCCCTAACCCACTCACGGGAGTAGGCCCAATGCCTCACCCTCCCTTCCTCTGCCAACTGGTCCACCCTCTCATTACCCATGATGTCTATGTGTGACGGAACCCACTTTATTGGAAAAAGGTCTCCCCGTGCCTGCACCAAATCCAGAAAAGGCTCCCACAAATCTCTGTGAGCTACGGGACGAGCGCAACAGGTCATTTGTTCTTGCACGGGATGAAGATCAAACTAATAACAGAGGGGAGTCACGAGCTGCTTTTTATGCCCCGTCGCGACAGCCGGCAAAGGCACCCCTCCACATGGTAGTGGATTCGGAGTGGGTGTATAAGGGGGTGACGGAGTGGGGGGCGGTGTGGCGGCGGCCACTGGCGACGTAGCTCACAGACACAATTTGGGGGGGGGGGGCGGATTTTTGGTCCAAGTCCTTAGAAATGAAGGGAAATGTTGGTCCCATGGCGTTGTGTCCTGGTGGACGGTCGCTGACATTTGTTGGGGGTTGGACGGGTGCTGTTCCCGGTGCACACATTTTGGTACATGGCATCGAAGTACTGGGGGGGCCTCCACATGTGTCCACAGCGATTTGGTCCTCATCTCCATCTTTCCTCCGGTGGTGACCGGCCCCGGCCCCGGCCCCGCCTCGCTCCAGAACGCCCCCTCCCCCCCCTCCACCCCCTCAACGCTACGCCGCCCCCCCCTCCACCCCCTAAATGCTACGCCCCCCCCTCCACCCCCTCAATGCTACGCCGCCCCCCCCCCGTCCCCTCAAAGCTACGCCCCCCCCCCGCTCCCCCCACACACACCTGGACCGCTCGGTGCAGCAGCGTCAGTCCCATGGCGTCCGCCTCGTTCGGATTCGCCCGGCGCTCCAGCAGCCGCTGCAGCACGTGCACGCTGCCCCCCGTCGTCGCTAAGTACGCCGCTGTCGCGCCGCTGGCTGCGGCCTGGTCCACCGGGGCCCCGGCATCCAGCAGCACCTGCGGGCACGGATGCATCCGAAGGGAAGGGGCCTCAGAGGCGGCCCCAGAGGCGGTTAGGCAGGCGGTTGGAGGAGGTTGCCGAAGCGGTTGGGGGCGGTTACTGTCGGTTACAACTGCCATTGAGGCTGGCACTTGGCGTCAGGGGGACGGTGGCCGGGTAGAGGCTGGGCGCCCTGGAGGGGGCGGTACCTTCCCCCCCCCTCCAATGCAACGCTGGGGGCGGGCAGAGACAGCGGTCCTCAGCGCGCGCAATGCCCCAGTCCCGCCAAGTCGCCGCCTTCACCTCAGGCACCGCCTCTCCCCCTTTCGCACAGGCACGCCCCCCCAGTCCGGCCAAAGCCAAACGGCCGGGCTGGGGGTCGCGTGCTGCGACACGGCCCTGCGTACACCGCCACCGCGTGGGACTGGGGCCCCGTCCGGGGACCGTCACACCGCCCCAACCCGAGCGGTGCTTGCCATGACCGGACATAACTCTTGAGGGGCATGGCCCAGGCCCTCTTGCCCCCCCCCTCCCCTGTGTGACATTCCCTCCGGTTGTTGTTTCTTTACGGGGCTCTGGACAGTCACCCGTTCTTCCCTTCGCATGTTGCGTCGGGTCGCTGCGTTCTGTCAGCCGCTGCGGCCAGTGCTCTTGCTGGTGTCGTTTCCGCGTTCGCGGAGCCCAGTCGTTGGTGTGCCGGGGCTGCGCTGAATGTGGCGGGATGTGCCGTTTGTGTGTCAGTGGCGCCCAATAGTTGGCGTATTGGGGGTTGTGCTGGTTGTTGTCGGGGTCGGTTGACTGTTTTTGCTGCCCCCACACCTCCGTCCACAGGCCGTCCCCCCGATGGTCCTCCAAACGGAAGGCAAAATACAAATGTTGGGAGATATCGCGTGCGCAGGGACCCTCGGGACCCCCCCACTCTATTGGCATTGAGAACGCTGTGTGCTCTTCGTGGGATTGGACCCACTCCTCCTCCACCGGCTCGGGCGCCGTGTCAGTGCCGTGGGGGCACGCGGGTCACGCCTCCGGCGTTCTTCAGGGTCAAAACTGCTGCACTGACTTCGGTGGTTGAAGACGGTCGCGTTGCTTGGGCTGGGGGCGTGTTGCTGCCCATTCCTGTGCCATTCTCCTGCATCCCCCCCCCCCACCGCCGGCAGGGCTACGTCCGTGCGCAGCGACCCCGTCTGACGGGCCGTCCTGCTGACCACGCGGGTGTGCCAGACGCCATGAGTAGCACCTGCCCCGAGGGTAGGGGACAGGGGGTGCCGGAATGGAAAAAAAAAAACTCGGAGTGTCCAATACGCCCTACGATGCCGGTGGGTAACCGATGGCGGTTGGTGGGTAACCGATGGCGGTTGGTGGGTAACCGATGGCGGTTGGTGGGTAACCGATGGCGGTTGGTGGGTAACCGATGGCGGTTGGTGGGTAACCGATGGCGGTTGGTGGGTAACCGATGGCGGTTGGTGGGTAACCGATGGCGGTTGCTGGGTAACCGATGGCGGTTGCTGGGTAACCGATGGCGGTTGGTGGGTAACCGATGGCGGTTGGTGGGTAACCGAAGGGGGTAACATGCGGACATAAAACAGACCAAAAAAAAAGGCAAACACAGTCCTGGGCTACCAAGGGCATGGAGGGGTGTCAAGGGCAAGTTGGGGGGCTGCAGGCCATACCAGGCCCATTTGGGGGCATTTTTAGGGTTTTTGGGGGGGGGTATTTATCTTGCGCTCTGGATCCCAGGTTCTTCCCTACTCCTGGAGGCTGCCGGATTGGGTTGGTACCCGAGGTGGAATTCTTGGCAGATTCTGTGGGAGATTGTGAGGGACTCCCGACACTGACTGGGCTGAAGTGGGTGATGGGGCAAAGGGGGTGGGCAGTTTGGGCTGCGATCGCAGGAAAACCAAAAAATCGGGGGAATCGGGGGGGAAATAGGGGGAATTCGCGGGGGAGGGGGGGGATTTGGGGGGAGGGTTGGTAAAGTGGAGCCCATGGGTTTCTCTCGCCCCCTCTTCTGTCCCGTCTGTTTTGGCGTGGAATGCGTGTACACCTCCGGAGGGCTACGGCGCATTCCCGTCGAGGGTCCTCCGGGCCCCGGACAGGGGCTGTGTGGCGGCGGGACGGTCGGACAAGCGGATGACCCACCTCACGTATGAGACGCCGGGTGGCCTTGGCCCGCACGCTTCCTCCGGTTTTCCTCATCTGAACCGCATGTTCCCCCGTTCTGCCCCGCTCCCCCGCGATGTTCCCGGGAAATGTTGTCGGGAGGCTGATCACCAGCCGGGCCAGTCCTTTGAAGGGGACAAACAGCGGCACTGTGACAAGGAGCACCAGGGACCAGACGACCCATCAGTAGAATGGTGCTCACCCATGGCAGGCTCCACCCTCCCCCGTGTTCTTCCATTGCCCCCAATTCCCCCCAATTTCCGAACAGTTGTCTCGTAGAATGTCGGGACGTGGAAGATTCCAGTTCTTGCCCTGTTCCTGACGTACAGCGGGGGGCTGTGCAGCGGGTGTTGTTTCGAAGTGGTTGCTTCTCGCACGCAGTCCTGAATTTGCGATGGGAAAGTGCGCCCCCACGCGCTGCGATTACTGTCGGCGTGCTGTGGATTGCTGGGGGTTGCTGTGAGGCGGCCGCAGCATTGCCGCGGCCATCGGTGCCGGGCGAGATCCCTGCAGAGCGCCGGGGGGGAGTACGTGGGACTCCCCCAAAGAGGAACGGGAGGCCAAACCTTCAGGATCCCCATGTGCCCACGGGATGCGGCGCAGATCACGGGGGTCACCCCCGCGCCGTTCCGTTGAGCGGGGTCAGCGCCGAGCTGCAGCAGCATCTCTACGGCCCGGGCGTCCCCACAGGTCACGGCGGCGGTCAGGGGGGTGTGCGCGCCCATGGGGTCGCGGGCCGCAGCATTGGTCTTGGCGAGCTGGGACATCACCGCCAAATTGCCCATCTCCACCGCCTGGGGTCACGGTAGGGGGGGGGGGGGGGGCGCAGCGAACGGGGCAGTCACAAGGGCTTCAGCCGACTGCCTTACAACATCACAGCCCTCCACAGCCCAGCCCTCCGCCCTGGGCCGCCTCGAAGACGGAGCACCGCAGTGCTCATTGCCCCCCCTCCACCACCCGCAAAGGGTGCCACGCCAGCCCCATGCGGGGCCTGCGTGGGGCTGTCAATATCTGGGGGTCCTCGGGGTCAACGCACGGCGCTTGGCTTTGCTTGAGGAATCCGCACACCGGCAGAGACCTGGGCACACGAGGCTCCAACAACCACCAAATGGGGCGGGGCGGGGGGGGGGGGGCTTGGCACGAGGCCCTGGTGTGGGTTTGTTTGCCTTTGGCGGCGCCCATTGGCCTCTCGCCACCGCTCATTCTGACCCTCTGTGGGTCTGAACGTGTTTTGGTTGTGTCAATGGAGCCCCCGGATGACTTGTCCTGTTTGACTACTCCGGGGGTCGGCCGTCCCGGAGACGGGCTGTTGCCCGTGCCGTTGGGAGGCACAGGGGGCGGGGAAGGGGGGGGGGGGGTTGGCACAAGGCCTCGGTATCTGATTGTTTGCCTTTGGCAGCGCCTATTGGCCTCTAGCCACTGCTCATTCTGACCCCAACGGAGCCCCCGGATGACTTGTCCTGTTTGACTACTCCGGGGGTGCAGGGGGGGGGGGGGGTACGAACCACTGCTTGGACAAGGTGGCCGCATCGCTGCATTTCGTTGTTGCTTTCATGCAGGACTTCCTCCGCTTGGGCTGCCGGCGCGCTGGATGTGTGTTGGGGTGTGGTGTTCCCGCCTGCGGGTGTTCCAAAACGGCGGGTTGGTCCCCGTGCGGTACACCCGGTGCTTTGGGGCAGTGCGTACCTCTGGGGGCCCAACCGGCACACTTCCCTGCCCAAAACAAAACCAGTGCACACATGTGATCGAGTCTCATTTGTGGGGGGGTGTTGGGGGGGTGGGTGGGGGGGGGGGGGTGGCACTTTTGTAGATGGGAGAGGCAGATCTGCACCACTGCTGACAGCTCACAACGGCAGCGCACTGCCACTGGCGCCAGCTCCCCTGCCAGCGCTGGACGAAGCTCCACGTTCAGTCATTCTCAGGCCGTGAAGTTTGGAGTTTGGAGGACGCTGCCCCCCGCGTGTGATGCGGGCCAGGGGAACCGATCGCCACGTGTTCCCCATCGGCGGTGTGCGGAACTTCCCGGCATTTTGCCTGCGGTGGTGCTGGTGAAGGGCGCTCCCTGTGCAGGGGGATTGGCGGTTGGCGGTTGGCGGTTGGCGGTTGGCAGTTGGTGACGGTTGGCGGTTGGTGGTCCCTGGGGGCGGTCCTTAAGGGCGGTCCTGAGCAAACACAAATGCCAAATGTTTTAAGGGCAGTTTCACTGTCCCTGTGCCATCGGGGGAATGGAGGGCCCCACAGGGGCCGCGGGGACGGAGGGACCCACGTGGACTGCAGACGCCCCTCCCCCGCCGCCTCCCCCGGGCCCCTCTGCCCCCCCCCCCCCCACGCGCCCCCGGGGGCCAGCGGCACCACCGCCGGCGGCCACTCCGGCGTCCCTCGCCGCGGCCGATCTGTGCTCCGGTCGTGGGGTCTGCCCCCGGGCCCTGACCCGTCGTTCGTCTCCGAGGGTCTGGACTGGGCCCCGGGGGGCGGGGGCGAGGGGGGGGTAGAGCCCTCCCCCCCCCCCTCCCCCGGGGCCGCGGAAGTCCATCGACCGAACCCCCGCGACGGGGGAGGGCCCGGAGGTGGGCCCGGAACAGTGAAACTGCCCTTAAAAAATTTGGCATTTGTGTTTGCTCAGGACCGCCCTTAAGGACCGCCCCCAGGGACCACCAACCGCCAACCGTCACCAACCGCCAACCGTCACCAACCGCCAACCGCCACCAACTGCCACCAACCGCCAACCGCCAACCGCCAATCCCCCTGCACAGGGAGCGCCCTTCACCAGCACCACCGCAGGCAAAATGCCGGGAAGTTCCGCACACGCGACGGGGGGGGGGGGGGATGTTTGGGATTCGATGAGAGAACTGTGGACCATCTTTGACCCAAAACCGTTGCCCTGGGGCCTTTGGCGCCGGATTTCGGAGTCTCGGGCGCCGTTCAAACGCAGCCCCACCCCCCCTTTTAGGGGCGCCCCATTCACTTCGGAGGGGAAAGGCCGACAGGCGTTGGATCGAGTCCCCTCTTTGGGGCCTGGGGCATGGCACAGGCCCCGCCGTAGACACGGACACCGGGGGACCAATGCCCCCCGCCCCCCCCGCCCCAATGCGGGCCCCCCTGCGTCCGTGTGCAAAAGGGCAAGAGGCGACGTCTTGTGCGCTGTTTGGTGCGCACGCGCTGAGATCGGCGGTGATGGCGCGTGATGCCCCCGTCGGCAGTATCCCGTCTTCCGGCATGACTTCACACATTGGGGGGGGGGGGCTTGAGGGGGGGGGGGGGGGGGAAGGCCTTCGCAACGCCAACATAAACGAACGCTCACGGCTATGCTCTCTGCTGCATGGTCATGGGACCTTCTCTACTTCAAAGGTTGGCGGTTGGCGGCGATTGGCGGCGGTTGGCGGCGGTTGGCGGTTGGTGGTTGGTGGGGGTTGGCGGTTGGCGGTTGGTGGGAGTTGGCGGTTGGCGGTTGGCGGTTGGCGGTTGGTGGTTGGTGGGAGTTGGCGGTTGGCGGTTGGCGGCGGGTGGTCCCTGGGGGCGCCCCTTAAGGGCGGTCCTTAACAAAAACAAATTTCAGGGGTCTGAAGGGCCCCCCCGGCCCTCACCCACTGGGGCACGGCACACCTGCACCAACGTGATATCATCAAGACTCAGCCGCCGATTGGTCTCCCCCGAGTTCGGGGCGGGCCCCCACTGCCAGAGGTCATTGAAGCGCACCGCCTCCCTGCACCCGCCCCGCGGCATCAGCACAGGGCAGCCGTCGTAATGGGCCTTGCCCGCGCAGATGACGTTGTTGCGGACCTGCACACGCGAGGGGGGGGGGGGGACGGCGTGCCAGGCCGGTCAAGGACGTCCGGTGTCCAGAGACACAGACCTTTTGGCGGAGGGGAAGGACCTGCGGTGCTGCCCCCGGCGCACGCCGTGCCCGGACGAGGGGGGGGTGGGGGCAGGGATGTATGAGAGGGGGGGTTGGCTGGGACCCCCCCTCCTCCCAGGGTCCCCCTATGGTCCCCCGAAAACTTTGAAGCTTCAATCCTCTTGGCAACAAAGGCACCGAAGCAAAATTGTGGCTATCAGCCTCAAACATTGGAAGGGGAGGGGGGGGGGGTACCCCCCCTCCTCCTGCGGTGTACGGCCGTTCTCATGCACCCCTGGGGGCAGCCCTGCACTGCACAGGGCATTGCCGGCGAATTTGTTGCGGAAAGCCATCGGGTCTGCCCCCCTGCGTCACTCCCTCGCATGCAGACTTTCAGGTCCCGTGAATGGCTCAGTCCAATGTGCACGGACCGGGCGGAAGGGAAATTGCTTTTTTTGGGGGGAGGGGATGGCACGGAAACCCATTATCACCCCCCCCCTCATTGGTCGCCGTGACGCCCGCCCCCCAAAATCCTACCGAGACTGACCCCCGGGCCCCGCAGGTGCCCCGGACCCAAAAATGGGATTTGCAAAATCAGCGCTTCGATGGGGTTTCAAAAAGTCATCATTTGTCGGGTTTTCAGGGGGGTTGGGGGGTGGGTGGAAAAATACCTTCCCTAGGGCCAGCACGGGTGTCCGTTTTCCCTACCCTCGACCCCCCCACTCCCCTTCGGACACCCCCCCCAAAAGCAACCTGCGGGTCGCCCGGCAGAAAGTGTGTGACTTTCGTGACATTTCTGTGCCAAAACGCGCGGCACATCGGCGACGCAATTGGGGATTTGGGGGGGGGGCAAGGCGGATGCGGGGAAACTGGAGTTGGGCCCAGGCCACGGGGGGCGGGGGGGGGGGGGGGGGGCAGTGCCCTCACTCCCTCCACGTCCGCCCCCCGTCTGCGACGCGATGCGCCTCCATGCCCCACCACCGGGACGGCGACGGGGGGACGGCGGTCGGATGCCCGGGGCATGGCCACCCTCCAGC
>OZ038394.1:25364257-25398322 GCA_964036045.1 Eutreptiella sp. 'Long Island Sound 2002' | reverse complement strand
GGGTAGTGATGCATGCTTCAAGGTGAGGCGCCGGTAGTGATGCATGCTTCAAGGTGAGGCGCCGGTAGTGATGCATGCTTCACGGTGAGGCGCCGGTAGTGATGCATGCTTCAAGGTGAGGCGCCGGTAGTGATGCATGCTTCAAGGTGAGGCGCCGGTAGTGATGCATGCTTCACGGTGAGGCGCCGGTAGTGATGCATGCTTCAAGGTGAGGCGCCGGTAGTGATGCATGCTTCAAGGTGAGGCGCCGGTAGTGATGCATGCTTCACGGTGAGGCGCCGGTAGTGATGCATGCTTCAAGGTGAGGCGCCGGTAGTGATGCATGCTTCAAGGTGAGGCGCCGGTAGTGATGCATGCTTCAAGGTGAGGCGCCGGTAGTGATGCATGCTTCACGGTGAGGCGCCGGTAGTGATGCATGCTTCAAGGTGAGGCGCCGGTAGTGATGCATGCTTCAAGGTGAGGCGCCGGTAGTGATGCATGCTTCAAGGTGAGGCGCCGGTAGTGATGCATGCTTCAAGGTGAGGCGCCGGTAGTGATGCATGCTTCAAGGTGAGGCGCCGGTAGTGATGCATGCTTCAAGGTGAGGCGCCGGTAGTGATGCATGCTTCAAGGTGAGGCGCCGGTAGTGATGCATGCTTCAAGGTGAGGCGCCGGTAGTGATGCATGCTTCAAGGTGAGGCGCCGGTAGTGATGCATGCTTCAAGGTGAGGCGCCGGTAGTGATGCATGCTTCAAGGTGAGGCGCCGGTAGTGATGCATGCTTCAAGGTGAGGCGCCGGTAGTGATGCATGCTTCAAGGTGAGGCGCCGGTAGTGATGCATGCTTCACGGTGAGGCGCCGGTAGTGATGCATGCTTCAAGGTGAGGCGCCGGTAGTGATGCATGCTTCAAGGTGAGGCGCCGGTAGTGATGCATGCTTCACGGTGAGGCGCCGGTAGTGATGCATGCTTCAAGGTGAGGCGCCGGTAGTGATGCATGCTTCAAGGTGAGGCGCCGGTAGTGATGCATGCTTCAAGGTGAGGCGCCGGTAGTGATGCATGCTTCAAGGTGAGGCGCCGGTAGTGATGCATGCTTCAAGGTGAGGCGCCGGTAGTGATGCATGCTTCAAGGTGAGGCGCCGGTAGTGATGCATGCTTCAAGGTGAGGCGCCGGTAGTGATGCATGCTTCAAGGTGAGGCGCCGGTAGTGATGCATGCTTCACGGTGAGGCGCCGGTAGTGATGCATGCTTCAAGGTGAGGCGCCGGTAGTGATGCATGCTTCACGGTGAGGCGCCGGTAGTGATGCATGCTTCAAGGTGAGGCGCCGGTAGTGATGCATGCTTCACGGTGAGGCGCCGGTAGTGATGCATGCTTCAAGGTGAGGCGCCGGTAGTGATGCATGCTTCAAGGTGAGGCGCCGGTAGTGATGCATGCTTCAAGGTGAGGCGCCGGTAGTGATGCATGCTTCACGGTGAGGCGCCGGTAGTGATGCATGCTTCAAGGTGAGGCGCCGGTAGTGATGCATGCTTCACGGTGAGGCGCCGGTAGTGATGCATGCTTCAAGGTGAGGCGCCGGTAGTGATGCATGCTTCAAGGTGAGGCGCCGGTAGTGATGCATGCTTCAAGGTGAGGCGCCGGTAGTGATGCATGCTTCAAGGTGAGGCGCCGGTAGTGATGCATGCTTCACGGTGAGGCGCCGGTAGTGATGCATGCTTCAAGGTGAGGCGCCGGTAGTGATGCATGCTTCAAGGTGAGGCGCCGGTAGTGATGCATGCTTCAAGGTGAGGCGCCGGTAGTGATGCATGCTTCAAGGTGAGGCGCCGGTAGTGATGCATGCTTCAAGGTGAGGCGCCGGTAGTGATGCATGCTTCAAGGTGAGGCGCCGGTAGTGATGCATGCTTCAAGGTGAGGCGCCGGTAGTGATGCATGCTTCAAGGTGAGGCGCCGGTAGTGATGCATGCTTCAAGGTGAGGCGCCGGTAGTGATGCATGCTTCAAGGTGAGGCGCCGGTAGTGATGCATGCTTCAAGGTGAGGCGCCGGTAGTGATGCATGCTTCAAGGTGAGGCGCCGGTAGTGATGCATGCTTCAAGGTGAGGCGCCGGTAGTGATGCATGCTTCAAGGTGAGGCGCCGGTAGTGATGCATGCTTCAAGGTGAGGCGCCGGTAGTGATGCATGCTTCACGGTGAGGCGCCGGTAGTGATGCATGCTTCAAGGTGAGGCGCCGGTAGTGATGCATGCTTCAAGGTGAGGCGCCGGTAGTGATGCATGCTTCACGGTGAGGCGCCGGTAGTGATGCATGCTTCAAGGTGAGGCGCCGGTAGTGATGCATGCTTCAAGGTGAGGCGCCGGTAGTGATGCATGCTTCAAGGTGAGGCGCCGGTAGTGATGCATGCTTCACGGTGAGGCGCCGGTAGTGATGCATGCTTCAAGGTGAGGCGCCGGTAGTGATGCATGCTTCAAGGTGAGGCGCCGGTAGTGATGCATGCTTCAAGGTGAGGCGCCGGTAGTGATGCATGCTTCAAGGTGAGGCGCCGGTAGTGATGCATGCTTCAAGGTGAGGCGCCGGTAGTGATGCATGCTTCAAGGTGAGGCGCCGGTAGTGATGCATGCTTCAAGGTGAGGCGCCGGTAGTGATGCATGCTTCAAGGTGAGGCGCCGGTAGTGATGCATGCTTCAAGGTGAGGCGCCGGTAGTGATGCATGCTTCAAGGTGAGGCGCCGGTAGTGATGCATGCTTCAAGGTGAGGCGCCGGTAGTGATGCATGCTTCACGGTGAGGCGCCGGTAGTGATGCATGCTTCAAGGTGAGGCGCCGGTAGTGACGCATGCTTCACGGTGAGGCGCCGGTAGTGATGCATGCTTCAAGGTGAGGCGCCGGTAGTGATGCATGCTTCAAGGTGAGGCGCCGGTAGTGATGCATGCTTCACGGTGAGGCGCCGGTAGTGATGCATGCTTCAAGGTGAGGCGCCGGTAGTGATGCATGCTTCAAGGTGAGGAGCCGGTAGTGATGCATGCTTCAAGGTGAGGCGCCGGTAGTGATGCATGCTTCAAGGTGAGGCGCCGGTAGTGATGCATGCTTCACGGTGAGGCGCCGGTAGTGATGCATGCTTCACGGTGAGGCGCCGGTAGTGATGCATGCTTCAAGGTGAGGCGCCGGTAGTGATGCATGCTTCAAGGTGAGGCGCCGGTAGTGATGCATGCTTCAAGGTGAGGCGCCGGTAGTGATGCAGGCTTCACGGTGAGGCGCCGGTAGTGATGCATGCTTCACGGTGAGGCGCCGGTAGTGATGCATGCTTCAAGGTGAGGCGCCGGTAGTGATGCATGCTTCAAGGTGAGGCGCCGGTAGTGATGCATGCTTCACGGTGAGGCGCCGGTAGTGATGCATGCTTCAAGGTGAGGCGCCGGTAGTGATGCATGCTTCACGGTGAGGCGCCGGTAGTGATGCATGCTTCACGGTGAGGCGCCGGTAGTCATGCATGCTTCAGGGTGAGGCGCCGGTAGTGATGCATGCTTCAAGGTGAGGCGCCGGTAGTGATGCATGCTTCAAGGTGAGGCGCCGGTAGTGATGCATGCTTCAAGGTGAGGCGCCGGTAGTGATGCATGCTTCAAGGTGAGGCGCCGGTAGTGATGCATGCTTCAAGGTGAGGCGCCGGTAGTGATGCATGCTTCAAGGTGAGGCGCCGGTAGTGATGCATGCTTCACGGTGAGGCGCCGGTAGTGATGCATGCTTCACGGTGAGGCGCCGGTAGTGATGCATGCTTCAAGGTGAGGCGCCGGTAGTGATGCATGCTTCAAGGTGAGGCGCCGGTAGTGGTGCATGCTTCAAGGTGAGGCGCCGGTAGTGATGCATGCTTCACGGTGAGGCGCCGGTAGTGATGCATGCTTCAAGGTGAGGCGCCGGTAGTGATGCATGCTTCAAGGTGAGGCGCCGGTAGTGATGCATGCTTCACGGTGAGGCGCCGGTAGTGATGCATGCTTCAAGGTGAGGCGCCGGTAGTGATGCATGCTTCACGGTGAGGCGCCGGTAGTGATGCATGCTTCAAGGTGAGGCGCCGGTAGTGATGCATGCTTCACGGTGAGGCGCCGGTAGTGATGCATGCTTCAAGGTGAGGCGCCGGTAGTGATGCATGCTTCAAGGTGAGGCGCCGGTAGTGATGCATGCTTCAAGGTGAGGCGCCGGTAGTGATGCATGCTTCAAGGTGAGGCGCCGGTAGTGATGCATGCTTCAAGGTGAGGCGCCGGTAGTGATGCATGCTTCACGGTGAGGCGCCGGTAGTGATGCATGCTTCAAGGTGAGGCGCCGGTAGTGATGCATGCTTCAAGGTGAGGCGCCGGTAGTGATGCATGCTTCACGGTGAGGCGCCGGTAGTGATGCATGCTTCAAGGTGAGGCGCCGGTAGTGATGCATGCTTCAAGGTGAGGCGCCGGTAGTGATGCATGCTTCAAGGTGAGGCGCCGGTAGTGATGCATGCTTCACGGTGAGGCGCCGGTAGTGATGCATGCTTCAAGGTGAGGCGCCGGTAGTGATGCATGCTTCACGGTGAGGCGCCGGTAGTGATGCATGCTTCAAGGTGAGGCGCCGGTAGTGATGCATGCTTCAAGGTGAGGCGCCGGTAGTGATGCATGCTTCACGGTGAGGCGCCGGTAGTGATGCATGCTTCAAGGTGAGGCGCCGGTAGTGATGCATGCTTCAAGGTGAGGCGCCGGTAGTGATGCATGCTTCAAGGTGAGGCGCCGGTAGTGATGCATGCTTCAAGGTGAGGCGCCGGTAGTGGTGCATGCTTCAAGGTGAGGCGCCGGTAGTGATGCATGCTTCACGGTGAGGCGCCGGTAGTGATGCATGCTTCAAGGTGAGGCGCCGGTAGTGATGCATGCTTCAAGGTGAGGCGCCGGTAGTGATGCATGCTTCACGGTGAGGCGCCGGTAGTGATGCATGCTTCAAGGTGAGGCGCCGGTAGTGATGCATGCTTCACGGTGAGGCGCCGGTAGTGATGCATGCTTCAAGGTGAGGCGCCGGTAGTGATGCATGCTTCAAGGTGCGGCGCCGGTAGTGATGCATGCTTCAAGGTGAGGCGCGGGTAGTGATGCATGCTTCACGGTGAGGCGCCGGTAGTGATGCATGCTTCAAGGTGAGGCGCCGGTAGTGATGCATGCTTCAAGGTGAGGCGCCGGTAGTGATGCATGCTTCAAGGTGAGGCGCCGGTAGTGATGCATGCTTCACGGTGCGGCGCCGGTAGTGATGCATGCTTCAAGGTGAGGCGCCGGTAGTGATGCATGCTTCAAGGTGAGGCGCCGGTAGTGATGCATGCTTCAAGGTGAGGCGCCGGTAGTGATGCATGCTTCAAGGTGAGGCGCCGGTAGTGATGCATGCTTCAAGGTGAGGCGCCGGTAGTGATGCATGCTCCAAGGTGAGGCGCCGGTAGTGATGCATGCTTCACGGTGAGGCGCCGGTAGTGATGCATGCTTCAAGGTGAGGCGCCGGTAGTGATGCATGCTTCAAGGTGAGGCGCCGGTAGTGATGCATGCTTCACGGTGCGGCGCCGGTAGTGATGCATGCTTCAAGGTGAGGCGCCGGTAGTGATGCATGCTTCAAGGTGAGGCGCCGGTAGTGATGCATGCTTCAAGGTGAGGCGCCGGTAGTGATGCATGCTTCAAGGTGAGGCGCCGGTAGTGATGCATGCTTCAAGGTGAGGCGCCGGTAGTGATGCATGCTTCAAGGTGAGGCGCCGGTAGTGATGCATGCTTCACGGTGAGGCGCCGGTAGTGATGCATGCTTCAAGGTGAGGCGCCGGTAGTGATGCATGCTTCAAGGTGAGGCGCCGGTAGTGATGCATGCTTCAAGGTGAGGCGCCGGTAGTGATGCATGCTTCAAGGTGAGGCGCCGGTAGTGATGCATGCTTCAAGGTGAGGCGCCGGTAGTGATGCATGCTTCAAGGTGAGGCGCCGGTAGTGATGCATGCTTCACGGTGAGGCGCCGGTAGTGATGCATGCTTCAAGGTGAGGCGCCGGTAGTGATGCATGCTTCAAGGTGAGGCGCCGGTAGTGATGCATGCTTCAAGGTGAGGCGCCGGTAGTGATGCATGCTTCAAGGTGAGGCACCGGTAGTGATGCATGCTTCAAGGTGAGGCGCCGGTAGTGATGCATGCTTCAAGGTGAGGCGCCGGTAGTGATGCATGCTTCACGGTGAGGCGCCGGTAGTGATGCATGCTTCAAGGTGAGGCGCCGGTAGTGATGCATGCTTCAAGGTGAGGCGCCGGTAGTGATGCATGCTTCACGGTGAGGCGCCGGTAGTGATGCATGCTTCAAGGGAAGTGGTGGTGATGTTGTTCTACTGCGTGCCATCCAACTCCAGAGTCCCAGGCTTCTCATTCGATGAGGGGACTTGTCCAAACGTTGCAGGGCAGCAGTCTGACCTCTGTTTGCACCGCTGCTGCACCGCCCGTCTTGTGCTGCCGATAACTTCAAACCGGCGAGACAGCCTAGACAAGCAGGTCTACACGGACTGCCAGGGCAACGACAGACCGGACCAGCAGTGCCTACGTCCACAGGGCAGTGGGTGATGGGGCAATGTGAATGGGAGGGTGGTGGATGGAATGGCAATGAGTGCGGAGCATCGTGAGGCATGGGCGGTGCGTCACCAGGGCCCGACCCCTTGCGGTGCCACGGACGCGTTCCGTGCGGCAGTTGTATCACAGGCCTCACGTCCAACCCCCGGTTTCCGCCTTCCGCCCCTTCTCCAGGGCATGGGCCTGAACTGTACGAAGACCGACTCGGAATGCCTGGCCAGGCTGATGGACGTGTGCCATGTGGACGACAGCTTCGAGAGCAAGTTCTTACGTTGGCCATCAGGTCCCCGCCCGCCATCGCCCGGCGCATTGCCAATGCGCACCTCATGCCTCCTGCCAGCCTCCGACAGAGCGTTTTTGGAAAAAAAGTCCAAAAAATTCCAAAAAAATTCCAAAAAAAATTCCAAAAAATTCCAAAAAATTCCAAAAAAATGCAACACCCACCCAAGCCTCGTTTTTGCGCGTTCTTGTGGGCACCGCCGATGCATGTGTCATGATCTATGTCACGTATCACGTCGTCACTAGTGATACGTGCATGTGTGTACCCCAGGGCACCTCATCAACGTGGCCAAGATGGTGGACAGTGCAGACGTGGCGTCCTGGTGCAGTCTGGCCCCGATGCGCGGGTGCCGAGGCGCCGGGTCACTGCACGCCCGGGCGGACATTGCCCTCTTGGCCGCCCAGTTTGTGAGTACCCCCGGGCGGCCCCCCCGGGGGCCGCACGTGCCCCACACCCCGGCCGGCGAGGAGCTGCTCGGGTTCTTGCAGACGCTGGGGCAGAACCGGGAGCTGTGGCCTGTGGTGCCCCCGACGCGCACCTCCGCCGGGCTGGCCGTCAACCCCCCGATGGAGGTGCTGCTGTGGGACGCCAAGTTCTTCATTGCCAATAAGGTGTGGGCCTGCAGCACGTGCCAGGGCGCTCCTTGACGGCCCCGGCTGTTCTTGTTTGTGTTGGGTCTGCACTGAGGTGCCCGTCGGGGTGCCCTCTGACCGCGATCCGTGGCCGTCCAACCGCCGCCGGTGAACTTTCAACCGCCGTCGGTTACCCTCCAACTGCCGTTGGCCACCACCGAACTGCCGTCTGTGGCGGCCCGAATATGATCACGTGTATGGTCATCCACATTCCGTTTTGGCCGGGGTTTTGGGTGGTCACTGTGGAGCAAGACCTTCCCCAATTCAAAGACAGATTTGCCCCACTCCCCCGGACTACCAAATCAGCACACCTCCCTGGAAGTGGGCCCGCAGGCCCGCCAGAGGAATGTGCACGGGCATTCACTGAGACCAAACATCTCATCCCCAACACAAACCTCTGCTGCAGAGCAGAGGATGTGTGGGGGCGAGGCCTGTCAGCACCCCCCACCGCCTCCCTCTTTTCGTTCTGGCGCATCATTCCTGGACAATGCACGGCTCGACAGCGCCGCATGCCCGGCCGCTGTCCACGCGTGCCCCTGCATTACAGCGCGAGGACGCAACGGTGAACGCGCTTTGGACCCAACTTCTTCCGAAGGTTTTTCGCATATTTTCCCAAAAATTTGGCAAATTTTGTTCGCTTGGGTCCAGAAAGGGAACAAACAGCCCCTGGCCAGACCGGAAGGATGATGATCGAACATGTTTTGGTGGTCCGGGATGGGGGAGGAGGCAGCGAAGGAGGAAAGCCGCTGTAGTGGCACGGTGGCAGGCCTGCTGCGCGTAGCCTCCCCTCCCTCGTGTGGGGGGGCATCTGCTGGAGAGGGGGTAGCGCGAGGGTTGGGTGTGTGGGCGGGGGGGGGGGGGTGGAGTCATGGCGTAGAGTGTGGCATGTGTGGTCAGTCACCACAGCCCGTGTGCTTATGTACCGCATGAGCAACCACCACAGCCTCGAGCCTTGAGAGTTGAGCACTCGCATGATCCACTTCAGTGACCCCACGAGGGAGTATGCACCGCATGTGGCAGAACTGCGGCCCATTTGGTGAAGGCCCCACAACAGCAGCCAACACATGTGCACCAAGTGTGCGTGAGTGGTACCATAAACGGTCACCGGGAGAAGACATCTTGGGTCTGAAACAGCAACACAACACCCCGTACACCACCTTTGGAGAGAGAATATCACAGAATACACATCGGTGACTGATTTGAAGTCATGGGAAAGCAATGCAAGAACGTGCGTGTGGCAGATGGGGAACACAAACCACCGCAATAGATATTGCCCCTCAAAACAGTGAAGTGACGGTCTGTCCCCTGGGGGGGGGGGGGGTTGCAAGAGGGAGGGGGGTAGCACAGGGAGGGGGTTGGGAGTAGGGCTGGATAGAATCAGCCCCCCCCCCTCGCCCCAGAGAGTGACGTCCACGAGTACTACAATACCAATCCGCCGTCAGTCCAGCTGCCGGCAGCATCCTGCCACCCAAACTGCAGCTTCGACAAGCACTTCCGGGAAGGGCTGTGGTGGTTGCTTCACCCAAGTCGCTTCACCCGTGTTCTGTTTGCTTGCATCAGCGGAGGGTACCACCGTTTGCCTTGGAATACCCTTGCAATCCTCCCACCCGGAGGGGGAGGGGGGGACTGTCACGCGCTACGGGGGGAAGATTGCAAGGGGAGGGGGTAACGGGCTCTATCCAGCCCTCCTCCCAACCTCCTCCCTCTGCTGCAGGTGGCCGAGGGGTGCAAAGTTGCCGTCGAGCACCTCCTCGCGATCTTCGTCTACACCTACGAAAGCGCGCTGTATCGCCATGTGCAAGACGCGCTCCAGGCCCCAGGGGTGGACCACCCCGTGGCCCCCTTCATCCCCTTCTTGAACCGCGCCCTCGCCGTCATGGACACATACGAGGGGCCCTGCTACATCGTGGCCCCGACCCCCCTCTTTGATCCCGATGAGTACGTGCCAAAGGTCTCCTCCCAATCCACGGCTGGTGCCCTGATGACCCGCTCATAGTCAGGCTCCTTTACCACCTCTTTTGTTTCTTGTCTTTGCACGAAGGAGCGCCCTCAGGGAGCGCCTGACACAACGCACAACCACCGTTGGTTACCCTCCAACTGCTGTCGGCCTCCGCCCGGGCGCCGTCAGTGAGGGCCCAAATATGACTGAGTGTATGGGCACCCACTTCCCTCCTCTCCCCCCCCCCCCTGGAATCAGCGGGCGCCCTGCTCCCTGTCCAGAATTCACACCAGCATCTCTGTCCCACGCACTCCTCAGAGTGCACCTCAGTCCCACAGCGGGTGGGGGGGGATTTACAAGGCATCGGGGGAAACCAGGGGGAGATGAGTCGGAAATGGTGAGAAACCGAGGGGTACCGTGCGGTTTGTGCGGGAAAGATCGCTGGGGCGTAGGGGTCCGGAAGGGGGGCATTCACCCACCGCCACCCCCCAACTGCAAGTTCCATGTCCATTGCGTCCGCCGCTGCCCTGGCCTGTGCACCCTCGTTGCGCTGCAACACACGCCGCAAGCCGCCGCCAGGCGGTCGTCGGTCACCATCGGGGCCGAACGGAATCCCCAATGTCCGGGGCCGCTGAAGGTCGCACTGGAGGTCGCACTGGAGGTTGCTGGTGGTTGGTGTTTCGTGGAGGAAGGGCTTTCGTTGGACATGAGGATGGGAAGTGCCCGGCCCCGGTTGGCCGAGACGTCTCCTTAACCCCCCAACCCCCCCGCCCTTGCTCTTCTTCAAAAGCCACAATGGCTGGGAATGAGGCCCCCTGCTCACGCGATACACTTGGTCCCCTAGAACCTCTGGCCCTGTGTTGTGGGTGAGCTCACTCCAAACTTCTCTGCGTTGGCACGGCTCGTGGCACGTACCGGTACCGGAAATGCCGGCGCCGACGTGGGAGGGACGCCAGCGGAGGGACATTTGTCGCACTCTCACCTCCCAAAGATACGTTTCTTCACCGTCCGTGGACTGACAACCCGGCAATTTCTTCCCGAAAACCCGAACTAGTGCATACACCCGGAGGTACCCATCAGCACACTGAGTCCTGATGGCAACGGGACGTTGTTTCCGTCCCCTTTTGCATCGTAGCTTTTGAAGGTGAAGCCATCTCGAAGAGGGTTGTTAGATGAAGCGCAGGCGCGGATGCCATTCACCCCCCCCTTTTTTGGGGGTCATTCGCGTCGGATACCCCAAGGTATGGTACTGGATGTCTAACCCCTTGTGCAATCATCATTTTGGGAGGGACGACGATCGTCCAATCAATTTTTCAATTTTGACCCACCTCCCGCCCCGTGCCCGGGTAGCCTTTTTTGGGGTGGGGGAGTGGGGCTGAGGGGGGTGGGGGGTCAAAACTTCCTTCTGTATTGCGGCCACTGCGTATGGATTCAGACCTGGGTCCCGAAGAACTTTTTTCTTGTATATGGACCCCCTAACCTATGGCGGGGGTCCCGGGTCCCAACTCCAGGTACCCCCAGTCCCCCGCCATATGGCCCCTTGCTGGTGAGGACTTAGCCGTTTTCACGCTGGTCCATCGCCCTTAGGACGGGTTTGGGTGGTCATTTGGTGACGGGTACTCGAAGATTTGAGGGAAGATGCGCCTCGGGCCCTCCTCAAATTGGGCAGCCGCGAGGGCTAGGGGTTGGGCGGCCCTTGTGCAGCAGTAAGCAAGCGGTGTGCACTACGCAGGGGGCCACAGGCACCTGGTCACCGCATGCAAAGCGCGGGAAAAGAGACAAGAAGGTTGTGGCTCATCTGCAGGGCCTCACAACGGGCAGGTACACAACAAGAGGCCTAAACAATAGCAATTTTGGGGCTTTCGGGGGCCCCATGGCATGGGCTGCATGGACCTAGCGGCTACTACGTGGGTCCCTATGGGTGCTCAAGTACACGTATTGTCACCAAATTTACACGACTTACTGCAAATTACTTGCATTTACCGCAAAAAAGAATTACACGATTTGATGCTTTTTTGTACATGAGTTACATTTTTCACCTGCTCATCCCCCCCCCACTCTTGCCCCCCCCATCTTGCGTTACCTTTATCCGGTCTGCCCCCCCCCCTTTTGGCCCCCCTCGGAATGAGCGCTTAAAGATCACGGCCTTCGAGGCCGTCCTGAAAGCCAAGCATGCCGCCGGGTCATACCTTCGCCGTTCCGCTCTTTCCCAGGAGGACCGATGGGTCCAGTACCCGACCTTCGTCTCTGCCACGGCCCACTACCCACTGGCCCGGCAATGGATGCATGACACGGAGTCCATGCTCTTCATAGTGCAGGGGGTCCACGGGAAGTGCATCGGGCCCTACGCCGCAGATCCGGGGGACGAGGAGGTCTTGCCCGACCGCGGCAGCCCTGCGCTGCCCCGGCGTGCCCCCCATTCCAGGGTCAGGGGGTGTGGGTTGCATCCGGACTTTCGCTGAGCACGCGTCCCACCGGAGGAGGGGGCAGGGGCTCCGGGCCCGTCGGTGGGGGGCAAAACACGGGGCCGCAGACAAGTGATGACCGTTGCGGACCCCCTCGTCGCGCTGATCCGAAAAATATGATGTTCGATTGTTCTGGGCTTTGCGGCGCCGGGTCACCCCCGGGCCATCCCCCGGGCAGGCCCGCGTTGGGATGCGTTCGGTATGGGCGTTGCCCCCCCCCCCCCCCCCCACGTGGACCCCCCCCTGTCCGCTCACCAAAATTTTTGAAGGATGAAATTTACTGAAGGACACATTTCTTTGGGCCCTTTTTGGTGCGCAAACTTTTGGGTCCCAGACCCCCCCCCCACAACACCCCCTTTCAGCCCAGGCCAGTCCACAGGGCTTGAGGGGGGTGCGGGCCATGGACCCCCTGGACGTGTAGGCCAGCAATGCAAAGCAATGGCAATGGGTTGGGGTGCCAGCCAAATGGACCAAACAACGGTGGGTCTGCCAGCCGCACTGCGCTCCGAAGGCACATGAAGTGGGTCTGTGAAAGTCAGGGGCGGTGTAATCGGTGGTGGGGGGGGGGGGGGGGGTCCCGCAATTCCCGTGCAGCGCGTGTGAGGGAACGCGATGGCGCGTCGCGTGCGGGTGCCGGTCGGACCATCGCCGCAGGGGGGCCCACGGGCCGCAACGCACGTGGGGCCCATCGGTGTTGCGAGCCGTGAAGACCAAAGAGCCCCACGTCAATCAAAGGACACGGTCGTGAGCATCGCTGGGGCAGGCCTTCCCTGTGCCCTGTGCCAAAGAAAACGACGGAGAGCTCTCGGGGACTCTGCGGCGGAGCGCTGGCAGAGTCCCTGCGGACGGAGGCGGGGGGATGCTCTTCCACTTTGACACAGGAGTGGCTGTATGGAGTCACCGTAGGGAGTCATTGCATGGAGCAACGGGAAGGAGTAACAGTGTGGAGTGACACTGTAGAGTAACCGGTGGGGTGACGATATGGAGTAGCAGTGTAGAGTAACCGTGTGGGGTAACGGTATGGACTAACTGTATGGAGTAATGGTATGGGGTAACCGTATGGAGTAACGTTGTAGAGTAACGGCACAGAGTCGCCGTATGGAGTTGCCGTATGAAGTTGCTGTATGGAGTTGCTGTATGGAGTGGCTGTATGGAATAACGGTATGGAATAACGGTATGGAGTAATGGTATGGGGTAACCGTATGGAGTAACGTTGTAGAGTAACGGCACAGAGTCGCCGTATGGGGTAACGGTATGGGCGTGGGAATGCAACCGGCCACCACACAGTCACGAGCCCGATGCTGCCAGTGCACAAGGCCACACCTGCCCACGATCCTGCGTCTTGTTTGCAGATCCTTTTCGCCGCCGGCACCTGTTTCAAAGTCACCGAACTGCTAAGCCACATGGGCGATGAGACGGAAATCCGGAAGTACCACGCGGCTCGGCAGCGGCTCGCAGAGATGTGCCAGGAGCCCGGGTACTTGCCGGCTGCCATTGCAGAGATGCAGGAGGTCCGATGACCCCCGCGCTGCGCTGATCGAACACCCCCTCCTCCCAAGATGTAAATGTCCGATGCACACCCTCAACCACAACACACACGGTCTCAAACCAAAGCGTTGGGACCAAACCGCCTCCTCCAGACCCACATTTTAATAAACATGTATATACAGTTTTGCCCTCTTCCCCTGCTAGACTCACTAAGTAACTAAGTAAGTCCTCCAGTGTCGCCGGTCGCGTCCTCGCCGGTGATTGCCATTATTGGGGCACTGGAATCAGGGGCCACTTCCCCAATTGTCCCGCGATCCGGCATGGCCAAAAATGGACCATGAAATCCGCAGCCACAGTTTGGGATCCACACGACACCTGCACCGTGCATGTCTGCGCCATCCTCATTGTAGGGCTATGTAACGCCACGTGGTGTTGGACCCCCACACCGTGAAATAAGCACAGACTCAGGCACCTACGCAGGCACGCAGAGGAACGGTTCTTACCGAGTGATGGGCCCAAATTTTGCTGTGATCATGCCGCACCATGTGCAACCCTCAGCCCCACCGCACATGCACGTCGCGTGCACACGCATACACATGCACGTCGCGTGCACACGCATACACATGCGCACGCGTGCGCGCATGCACCCATGGCCTTAACACGGGTTGTGCAGTCACCCTGTGTCTTCAGACAACCCGCTTGTTGCCGCCCCCTCTTTGGAAGCTCCTGCAGCCGGGTTTGCAAACGTTTCTGAGGTCCCCCCGCCCCCCTGTTTCAAAACCTCTCGACGTGTGTTCGTGTCTCCTCTGCACACGCCCCCGTTGCGATGTTGTACACGCGACGAAGCCCCTGGGGGGGAAGCGAGTTGAGCTGCACTGTGTGTGCCATTGCCTGCTGAGAAGGCCGGCTGCGGCTCTGCTAATTCCCGACCCACGCCCCTGTCGCACAGCAGTGCCAAAGTGCTGCCGGAAGTCAATCCTGCCATTGTCTATGTCTAATCTACACTTTTCGTACAACACCCGAGGGAGTGATGCCCGGGCCCTGTCGTGCGGGCTTCGCACCCGGCACTCAGCGCGAGGTGCGGTGAGGCACCCAGCCTGTCGGTAGGGCTGGAGAGTAGTCAGGGTGTGGTGCAGTGTGGTGTGGTCCAACTGAATGGGTCCAACCAACCCACTTCAGGTGAGACGGTTGAGTCGCATTTGTTGTATGTGCGCGTCCGCATGCTTCGTGGCACAGCACCTGACTTTTTTCTCCGTGTGGCCAGACAGGCACCGTGTGGCTTGCATAGCACAAGGGCACTGCCTCTTAGCACCAGATCTTTCTGGAGGCTTCCAGATCACATCACTTGTTACTGCAGTTGTTGACCGCAACAGCCTCACACTCCTCATTGTAAACTCAGCTGTGCAGTCCCCTGCTTTGGCATCAGCACGAGCACATCGGTTTAAACAGTTGTCCACATGTGAGGGTGCCTCACGCGTGGTGCGCCGGGGGCATGCGCTGTGGGCGTGTGGCGCGGTTTAGCCCAGTGGGCATAGAACAATGGTGCGGATGAGTGTTGGCAGTGGGCGCAGGGCAGTGAGCATCAGGAATGGGTGGCTGATTATTGTGTTTGGGTAGATATATCAATGTCGGGGTCTGCAACCATCGATTCCCGAAGGATGAGTCCGTGGAGAGGCGTGGACTGTTGTTGCATGCGAACCCCTTAGGCCACCACGTCTCTGCCTGAAAAACGTGTGTAGTACGTCGGTAAATGACATGTCGACCAAAGGACGCGGTGCGCGTTGTGCAGCGCGTTGTGCATTGAGGCACCCTCTGTTGCATGTCATGTATTCCCTCTCCAAGTCCGGGGATGGCTCTGGCAGTTCCATTCTCCTTTGCAAGACTGCAAGTGAGGCAGTTGTACTAGCATTGTCCCAGCCAAGCCAAGCCACCCTCTGACGGTCCCCTCACATGTGTACAGACCCATGGATACCGATCCTGTACAGATCTCTCTGCCATGCCTTGCCGTGGGCATGTTTGCGACCGTGCTCACTTCGCACTGAGCAGGACATCTTCGAAGGGCCGCAAAAGTCGCGCCTGGGGGCGGGGGTTTGGGGGTAGGGCCTGCTGTGCCTCTGGGAGTCCATGCACTTGGAGGCGGTCCTGCTCTAATGGCAAGATGGTACTTTTTCCAATGGCGATCCAACAGGAAAGCCATGGGCTGGGACACTACCTGCGCACCCATGAGCCAAGCTCCTTGAAATGATTTCCTTCCTTCATGCTTGTGAAGAGTTGTTCCTGCCCGTGACAGCATAACAGCCGAACAAGATAACTGTGCAAACCCCATGTCACTCTCAACCCAAGTCTGGGCCAGCCGTTGCTTAGTGCACTACTGTCTGGCACCACAAATATGGCCTGATCCGAAATGCTGGAAGGCACTTTGTGAAACGGCCCTCCCAAACCCTCTTTCTCTCATCCATGGCTGCGAGAAAAACATCTTGTCGGCACCTTTTTATTGGATTTGATTGGGAAGCGTTGCGCTCTGATGCTGTCGATAGTGGGAGCCCCCCTCTCCCCCCGAAGCACCGCCGTGTCTGCTAAGCTCAGGATGCAGCAGGCCAGGCCGCACTTGCATTGCCCTTGTTTTCCATGGTTTTCTCTCTTTGTACCCCCGAAAGTGAAGTTTGTGCTGTCAGCAAGGTCCTCCCACTGAGGTCTCTGCCAACACACCCTTTGCTCAAGCAACAGATTCGCTGTCTTCATCGGATCACATGGGACACTAAACTCCAATCACTTGTATTTTGTAGTGCCTGGATGACCCACCTTTCGTTGACTCTATCATTTCAGTATGGAGCCCACAAAGAAACCATCTGGGACAGCACATACTTTGTCGCACTCAGTTATCCAGAGCTCATGGCACTGCTTCAAGACATCACTGCAAAGTGTGAAAAGGAGTGTAGCAGCCGGAAGCTCCCAACACCCTGCACATGCAACACCAGGAGGGGGTGCTTTTGGCACAAACTGAACCCTGATCACCCTCTATTGTTGTAAATATGGCCTGTTTTTCAAAGAACTCATGCACTGTGTTTCAGCACTCTTGTTGAGGGGGTGGAACCCCAATGTCCAGAAGTGTGCACATGCACCATCACATGCGACCAGGCACTGTAGCACTGGCAACATGGAAACAGCCCTGGGCTTCTGCTGAAATGATCTGCGAGACAGGGAGATATTAGGTGATATTAGGTGTGTTGGAGTGTTCTAGCCCAGGGTAGCTTGGGGCAGCTCGGTTCACCTTGGGGAGTTCCAGCTGGGTTACCAGCAGGTTTTTTAGGAAGGCTCGTTGCTCCTGACTGTTGTGCGCATTTTACGAATGCATGCTTTTCTTGTGGGCAACAATTGACATTTGGTCTGAGTTATTGCAAAGCAACAAGGCACTAGCAGAGCCGGAGCCAAGGGAGAGTGCCGCATCGACACCCAAGGTGATAGATGAGGTGTCCATTGGGTGGCAGGCGCACAAGCTGGTGGTGATTTGGCCGGCCAGTGCAGCATGCAGGCTGGGGGCGGTGGCGGAGCTGATGTTCCAGTCCGGTCACACCCCTGAACCCGGGGCACAAGGTTTTGGAGATGAATGTGGGGATAGCCGGTGCCAAGAAGGTGGCCTGCGCCTTTCCCGTCCGTGTCGTGGACACGCAGGGCAAGAAGCGAGCTGAGTGCATGTTTGGGGTTGGGAGAGTGCTGCACCAATCCTGGTTGTACTAGCTGTACGATGAGGAGGATGGCCGTAGTGTGTGGTACAGGTTAGGGGATCGCAAGGCGTTTGTGGCCATGAGGTTCCAATATTGGTTCTCAATGGGTACACTGTGTCCGTGGCATAGCGCAAGGGCGCCTGCGTCGGTGGCCTCGGGCACATATGGCCCAGATTGACCTGGAGGATGGTGAGGAAGAGAATGAAGAAGAGAAGTCAGAGAATGCAAATGACAACCCGAAGGACAAGCCGAAGGACAAGGAGGAGGACAAAGAGAAAAGCAGATCGCCAAGGCGCAAACAACACCTCAACCCAAGACCAAGGCCCAGAGAAGTGGATCCCAGCCATCCTAGTAGCCCTAGCCTTCGCAACAGTCCGAACCGGTGCTTGACACCGGCGCCGTGGCATAGGACGTGGCGGTCCAAGGATGCTTTGATGCAGCAGGTGTGTTTCACCCTCCGAGGCTGCATGCCTTCAACAGTGGCGAAGGAATTAATGGACACGGCCAAGTCAAGGCAGAGACGATGGTGGGCCGTGCAGAAGTAGGCAGAAGCATTTGGAGACGGAGCGCACCGGACGCGCACCAGCCGAGGCTGAGTTGGACAATGCACAGACACGGCTCGGGGCGTTGGAGAGTGGGAATGCGAACATCAAGCCACATTTAGTGTAGGACAGCACCAAGACCATGGAGACGAAGGAACAGGCAAAGCAGCATCTGGTGGTGATGGTAAGAAACTACAAGAAGGGCTAGAGTATGGGGAAGTTTTGGCCCTTGCGGGGGTGCTTACCTCTTTGACCATGTTGGGGACATATGGAGAATTTGGAGATGAGATGTGGTGAGACGTAGCGATGTGTTAAAGAGGTTTGGTGTGAAGTCGAAAGAAAGACAATTGTGTCCCATTGGTTGCCTACAAATGTGCTGTAGGCAAGCCATTCCCAAGGTCATTCCCAAGGCCACGTATGGCTGCGTGACCACGCCAGCTGCAGTGCACTACATTGAGCAATTTTTTTTGTTTTTTGTCTGCCCGACCATTGCTTAGGGTATTGCAGACAAACTTTCAAATGTTCACAATTTTGCATTTCCCGATGAGGCATCACCAGTCTTGGGCAATGTATTATTTTTGCCGGTTGTGGGGCTAGCAAAGGGTGAGTTCTGAGCAATCCGACGGCAAACTCGCAGCTAACAACATCACAATAGATGTGCGCAAATGTGTCTTCAGGCTAAATTAGCCAACAGAGGTATCTTTAGCCATCAAAATCTGAATGCATGCCTAAACGAGCCAATCTGTTTATGGTTCACGTCCCATACAATGTATAGGGGTCAATGTGGCAATGAATCAACACTGCGTTTGAGTCCACCACCCGCAAAGTTCAATAGGGAGTGAGTGCCTCACCGGTTTGGCAAGATTGTTTTTTCGGCGAATTGCACTTTTGGGCAATAGTATTACGTTATGAAGGAAAAACTTTCCATCCGTTGAGTCAGCCATGGGGGGGGGAAACTTTCCGAGATGAAGAAAAAAGTAAGCTCGTGTGCTTATTTGGCCCTCCATGAGTTGGCAGATTAGGGGTGTTTTAGCTAGACGGCATTCAAACCCATGAAACTGGTGTTGACTAAGAGTAGAAGGCAGAAGGCACAATTAATATCCGTCAATTCGCACATTTGTGTAATTTGTACAGGGTGCACATTCACAAAGGTTGGACATCACAATTGTTCTACATGGCCCAACCAGCGAATCTTGAGATTGCTTAGGTCCCATAGAGGATAGAGGGAGCTAAATGGCAATGAACGGCCATCGCAATGGAGTCTAGCACCCGCGAAATAGGGGGGCTGGGAAGATAAGTGCATGATGGATCCACAAGACATTTTCTGAAGCAATGCTCTTTGTCGGATGGAAATTCCGTAAAAAGGAAAATATTGATTATCTTGACCCATTGAGTAGCCTCTAGGGAGCGAAACTTGGAGGATGATGGAAAATCGATGTCCTGTTCCCAATGAACAAGCTCAAAGTTGCGAGAAAAATGGTGTTTCAACCCTCAAGCGGCAAAATTGCTTTGAAGGTCATTCTTGACTTTGGGAGGAGGGGCACGGGCATTCGGAAATTTTGTTGATCTGCACACCTATGAATGTCGCATTGAGAGCAATGGACATCAAGATTGGCACCCGCTAGCGCAGCAAGGGCCTAAGCGCCGTTGTCGGAAATTCAATTGAACTCAAGATTCAGAGCCAAAGTGCATAGCGAAGGTGGATGCTTCAGGGCAGCAAGTGCTTGGGCACCAATGTCTCCTATTGAGTTTCGCCTCAGGTTGATGGTTAGGGAATGTAGTGACGGTGCATCCTTCAGTGTCGCAAGGGACTGAGCACGGCTGACCCCAACTGCACCAAACTCACAATCGAGGGTCAAGGTGTGAAGTGAAGGTGCATCCTTCAGCGCAGCAAGTGCGTGGGCAACGCGGGGTCCAATGGCATTCCACCAGAGGTCAAGCTTCAGGGGGAACGGTTGCACAGGGCGCGCACAGTGCCAGCATTCCTCATTGCATTTCCTGGCGACCGCAAAATGGGGCTTTCTGCATGTCCACAGAGCCCTTTGGCCGCAACCTCCTTGTCTAGGGATTGTCCATATCGACTTTCCTGCCGGACACCAGCTGCCAGCACCTCGGGTTTTCCCACCAGGACCCCCCCCCCCCCCGCACCCTGCAGTTTTGGCCATAGTATTTCACAATTGGTAATAGAATTTCCCCAGCGCAGACTTTGCCTCGCCAAAATTTTGACCACACACCAAACCCTCTGTGGGGGGTAATGCTGACGCCCAATGGGTGAGAAGCCGATTAATGTCCTTGTCGCTATGATATCAGAGAAGGGCCCGCGTATATCGGTGTGGAGCCCGGAGCCTGGTACCCCAGCTGCTTCCACAAGCAAAGTGGAAAGGGGCCCGTTTGCTCGGTCCTCATGGTCCCCTTGGAGCAGGGCGCCTTGGTGAGCCGTGACCCGTCACAGGACAGGCACACAGAAGCCCCACCGAATCGCTTGCCCTGTGGAACAGGCACACCCCAACACTTTGAAGATTTCCCCGTCGCAGCCTGACGGCTACTTTCCACGGCCGGATCTCACTGGGTTGGGCGCCTGAGGGCTGGCGGTTCGGTGGGCTGACTACCGCCCACTCTTGTGGGGGTGACCCTGAGGCCTTGGGGCCACAAGCCCCAGGGCGGGGCTTTGGACAATGCAGTGGGCACTCCAAATATGCGGCTCCACTAACTTTATCTGCCAATCTCATCCACACATCCTCTCCACAGCGCACGGACGGGGCACGCAATGGTGTGTCCCGTTCCCCGTCAGTGTGTGAAGCAAAGGAGAAAGATGTCCTTGATTAGTGCCCTAATGATTTTGATGAAATCCTGCAGGTTTTGATGTTGAAAACCCAAACCAAAGCAGCAAGTAGAGCAAGAACAGGATATGGATCGAATCAATGAATAGTTTTGAAATCCAGTGTAACGCAGAAGGGCTGCAGATAGACAAAGCAGGCTTAAATACAAAGATTCAATCACAAACAAATAATCGTAAGTGAAAACTGGCCTGACTCTAGCCTCCAAGTTAGCATCAAGCACTTCATGTGCACTTTTTTGGATGAAATGGAGCTGGTTAGGAAGATGGGGCAAAGGAGTTAGGCCAGACACAGAATATGACTTGGCCAAGCAACTCAATTCAGAAACAGTTAAAAAGTAGAACCACAATAAGTGGTAGAAACAGTTGAGTATAGGGGGCTTGGGGTGGGGGACCACTAGGCTTAACCTCTGTTGTGGTTTGTTTCTTGGGAACTCTCTTGTACTCTTGTTCCTCTTGTTTCTGGAAAATTCAAAATCTCCAATAGACAAACCCGCAGGATCTTTAGACAGGCCACCAATACATAGACACTTCACAAATTCGAAGACAAAAACCCTGTCTAGAGATCGAAGTATCATACAACCCCTCATTCACACAACTGGCATTCGATGTTTCTTAAGTATTCACAGGCTGCAGTGCGATTGCGACTGCGACACTCGCGTTCGCTGCGCTGCCGCTGTAGACCCTCCCTGAGACCTCGAAGAGGTCTCATTCCTCTGGGTGGGCATCACATGGTCGAACCCGAAGGACAGGCCCAGAAAAAACTTTTTTTGGACCTCGACATGTGCTTGCTACTGAAGCATAATAGTGGTCGAAACCCACACATTGAGGTGCAATACATGGTATACGTGTCGTCAGCGCCTCATTCATACGCCGTATTCGACTCTGCCACGGCTGTATCTTGGCGGAAGCTGCAGAAGACAACTTCGCCAGGCACACTGCACGGGGGCTACCCACAGCAAGGCTGTGGGCCCGTCGAAATACCATAACATTGGGCACAGCTATCGAAGCTGAGTGCCCAGCAGACAACCAACCAACAGGCCTATACATCTGTCAATTCGACGGGACATATTAAGGCAATCGACACCATTAATGGTGTCGAGTAAGAAAAAGTCACTGCCATGTCTTTCTTGGAGGGCTTGATCCAGGCCAAGCCCCCCTTAAAACCCTTTTGTTGATGCTAAGACTAACTTAAGTATTTTTATCACTCTTTTGAAGCTTTTAGTACACTTTCTCAAAGTAACTAGGGTTATAACCCTAGCCCCCCATGAAGTTCACCCCTACCACTCAACTGAGCGGAGGTATCTTCCTTCATGGAGGATGTACCGAAATAAAATAGGCATTTCATGCTTTAGGCCTTGGAGGTTAAGCCTAGTGGTCTCCCACCCCAAGACCCCTATACTCAATTGTCTCTACCACTTATTGTGGTTCTACTTTTTAACTGTTTCTGAATTGAGTTGCTTGGCCAAGTCATATTCTGTGTCTGGCCTAACTCCTATGCCCCACATTCCTAACCAGTTCCATTTCACCCAAAAGAGTGCACATGAAGTGCTTGATGCTAACTTGGAGGCTGGAGTAAGGCCAGTTTTCACATAAAATCTTTTGTACTATGCATTTGTGATTGAATCTTTGTATTTAAACCTACATTGTCTATCTGCAGCCCCTCTGTGTTACACTGGATTTCAAACTATTCATTGATTCAATCCACATCCTGTTCTTGCTCTACTTGCTCCTTTGGTTTTGGGATTTCATCATAAAACTTTCTCCAAATGAAAAGATAGTAAAACAGACGATCAAAAATCAGATTCACCATATCAAAAATAGGTTGAGTATCACATTTTATGTCTTGAAATAATTTTCTGTGCCTCAGCATAAAATAAATTCGTGACTGCAGAACTCAGTAGGAACTGCCCTGACAATGTCAGACCTCAGTAGGAACTACCATACTCTGGTCTCATGCACTCCACCACCAAAATGACCAAAAATGGGCCCCGACACCAAAATTGAGTATGATACATCAACATATGCGGAATTCCATGGCGGTTTCAAATATGCAAATGGTTTTTGATTATGCAGCGATATGTGCGCGAAATTCAGCTTTTTCTGATCAGGCTGAGCGCCTTCATGAATAACAATAGAGCATAACCAAAATAGGTGTTCACCATGCCTCCACCTAACTTATCTTCATACCTAGACGAAGTATCATAGCCTCAAGCTCAAAGATAATCAAACAAACAAGCAATCAGTCTCATCTTGGTTTAGTGGGGGTGGGCTGACCACTGCCCTCAGCAAAAGATGCCTCAGAAGTTTCAGCAATACTTGTACAATACTGTGGGGTTGGACAAATGATCAGATGATTGGAAACGGATCCCCCATTCAATCAAAAGCATTAAAGCAAAAATGACTTAAATGATGAGCTAGGTACTATTTTCAACACAACAAAGGCAAATGATATTCCTTGTTGAAGTTTAACCGTGTAATGCTTGGGTGATGCATCTACACCATTTTTTGGTGAAAATTTTGTTCGTGTTTTGTGGCAAAATTGTTTTTATGTGGCACATTTTTGTACATGATGTCCTTTGCTCTCAATGTCAGGTGCATAGGTGTGCAGATGGACAAAATTTCTAGATGCCCCTGCCCCTCCTCCCAAAGCCAAGCATGACCTTCAGAGCAGATTTGCGGCTGGAGGGCTGAATCACAATTTTTCTCGCAACTTTCGGCTTGTTCATTGAGAATAAGACGTTGGTTTTCCATCATCTTCCAAGTTTCGCTCCCTAGAGGCTACTCAATGGGTCAAGATAATCAGATTTTCCCTTTTAATGTAATCCCATTCCGGAAAAGAGCATCGCTTCGAAAAATGTCTTGTGGATCAGTGACGCACTTGTCCCCCCCCCCCCTCTATTTCGCGGGTGCTAGACTCCAATGAGATGGCCGTTCATTGCTATTTAGGTCCCTATATCCTTCCTGTATGGGACCTACGTAATCTCAAGACTGGCTGTTTGGGCCTTGTAGAACAATTTTGATGTCCAACTTTTGTAAATGTGCACCCTGTACAAAGATTGTGCAGCCCCGTTGCCTGGTTGGAAATTGTCTCAAATAGACTACATAAAAAGAGAAAGTTACGAGTCATAGCGGGGTCTGTGTGCATTGCTTTGGGAAAGTCCTTTGGCAAAATGGTCAGGAGTTTCTTTTGCAAATGTGCAGCAAGGGTTTCTAAAGCGGCAGGAGCAGTAAATATTTGTTGCTTTGGGGTTTTGGTCTTGGAAGCACATTACACATGAAGTGTCCCTGTGCTGTTTTTTGTCAATACGGTGTGAATAGCATTGATTGTGCCCTTTAAATTGTGTCGCAATCACTCCAATGATTTCGCAATATGTAGGTTGATGGTATTGGGTGAATCTTCAAGTCAGGGCTGGTTTCCAAAGCACTTTGCATCCAGCGTGTTGTGTCCCATGATCTCTGTGCATGCTCAAGTTTGAAGCATTTTTTCTCCGTTTTCTCCATTTGGAGGGCCCTCATGTGATCTTTACCGTTGCTGGGGTCTTGAAGCGGCCTTGGCTGTAGAGTTGGGAAAAGGTTTGGGCTGACTCGTGAGCACTAGGATAGTGCCAATGCCAAGTGCGGAATGTTGTGATGAGCAGGAGGAAGTACGATCTACAATCGGAACACAACCACATCACATTGTATTCGGGCCACAATATCTATGGGAAAAAAAGTAGGAGAACGATGGTCAGACGGAGTAAGCCCGTGCTTTAGCACGGGCGATGGCCATCTGAGCGTGCCACTAGAGCACTAGAAAGGCTGACGGCTGATGGTTGGAGGTGTTGCTCAATGCATAGGCAAGACAAGCATTCATAGAAATCAATATTGCCATCATTCACAGTAAAGGACGTGGCCATGGGGTTTGGAGCAACGACCGGGCACCCATGGGCGTGGGGGGTCAGGGGCGGGCCTCACGGCAGGGGCCCCACGCTGTGGCATCACCACCCCTCCCCCACCTCCTATGGTGGCCCCGGCAGGTGTGGGGGCGGCACCCACAACCGCTGGGGCCGATGAGGGAGGGTAGGGGAGAGTTGTGCCTTGGGCCATTCAGAGCGTCAAAACACCGTCCCTTGGGCCTTCAGACCCGCCACCGCTCAGCCCTTGGACGGTGTCCAGGCGCTGCGCCAACACCATCGATCCGGTGGCCGCGGGGCCCCGGGGCCGCCGTGTAGGGCGGGGAATCGAGCGGTAACCGGATTGCCCTGCGCGGGGCCGCGGTGGCACCTCCGCATCGCCAACCCCCTGCGCCCCCTAAGGGCTCCTGATGGCACACGGACCCGGAGGAGGACGGCCGTCGCGGCTCATTGGACACAAGGGTGCACTGGCCCCGATGGCCCCCACGCACCACAACACCGCAGCCTATGCGGCCCGGGGCGCTGCTGAGGGACGGGGGGGGGGGGGGGTCCCGGCGCCATGGCCAGACCCTCTGCGTTGTGGCTTCGCACAAGGCACACTCCAAACCCGGTCTCTTTCACAAACGCCATCCCCCCGTCCCGTCCCGCACACGTCAAAGTGACACCCAAGGCTTCACAGGCCCATCCCTGCCTCAAGCCCGCGTCCCTTTTGGGGTGGACCGTCCCCACCACCACAGTCTTTGGGCCCTGTTTGAAGGGGAGCTGAGCCCCTGGGCCCGGCTGCTGCCCCGTGGGGGCAGCTCCGGAGGCACGGGCTTGTGGGCACGGGGGCATGCAGCGCCGCGCGGTGCACCGCTCGACATTCCCCGGCCCTGTGCTGAGCTAGAGGTTGGGGGAGTGCCCCTCGGCGTGTGCGCCACTGCCCCATGCGTGGCTCAGCACCCCCCCCCCCCCATGTGCACACCAGACATGTGTACGATGCCCCGCCACAGGTCCGCATCGGGTCCTCCGTCTGCGGAGAGTACCAGAGGAGGGGGGCAGCCCGCGGGCGTGCCTGCCACACCCCCAAGGGGGCGTGCACCGGCTGCAAAGCACAAGGCATTACCGGCACCCACAAACCACGAACAAGCCACATCACCCCACCCCCCCCATTTTCCCGCACAGTCTTCCCCCCCCCCCCCCCCCAGCCCACAAACCTTTCACGTTTCGCCGACAATTCCAGCCTGCACTCTCGGTCTTCGTTGGACTGCATCAGTCCATTCATATATCTTTCATTCATACATCTTTTTCGCAGCATCTCCTTCTTGTTTTTCAGCACATTCTCTTTCTTCTGTGTGCCTCAGTGCACCTATCCCATTTCACTCAGCTTGCCTCGGCATTCTTGTTGTGCACTCTCATCTTTCTCAGGCCTTTGGTGCATCAGTGCAGTGTTTTCAACACCCTGGGTTTGGAATTGTGTACAATACACGCTGTCTTCGGTGAACTTCGGCTCGCCATAAACGCTTCGCCCGTGCTCAGGCCGCTTTGGTGCAATGCTTTCGGCGGGCGACCACCATGCTTGAAAACAAAAGGTAGGAGGCATGGCTGCCATGGTTGTCCTCCTGAGGTCCCTTGACGGAGGTGTCCGCCATGAGTCACCACTTCCTAAATCAGGGGTGTGCCCGCACCGTCACCCTATATTGATGTGCATGGGTGATAGAGGGCATGTTTTTTTCCGCCTCTACCCTTGGAACCCGTTTTGCCCACGTAGATGGCGGCACTAGTGTGCAACCCCTGTGATGAAGTGTGACATAGGCCACTTGCACACCGAACCCAAACTTTCATTTCACCCTCTTTTTTGGTGGTTTTTGGGTGCCACCGAATCCCCCATGGCATATTCCATTAGTGTACTATGACCGAAACCTCTCACATGCCTCATAAGTGTGTCCGATACCCACGTAACACCTCCCCCGAAAATTCCCAAATGTGGGGGTTGTGCAACCGCCCCCTTGCACAACCATCCCCTTGGACATGCCATCCTAACCAAAGGGACCTTGCTTTCACGGTTTGCTTGTAATGACTAGGTTGTAGAGAAAGGAGAACCATGTTTTTCACCATCAAACACCACAATATTTCACATTAAAACCGATTTTTGTCTACCCCCATTGGTGTGTGCAGCCCCCCAATTTACCGTAAGTAGTTCCAATGAACTTGGAAATAGCATTTCCTTGCAAAACCATTGCAAATCTGGCAAATGGCTAGTACATTTCTCGTGAAATTTAAAATGCGGCAGCGACGGCGGCAGTCAGGGCAGCAGCGCCAGCGCGGTTGCACAGGGATTGCACTGTGCAACTGCAGTGCAATTCTGTGAAACTGGCAAAAATTTAGTGCAACTGTGTGCAAACGTCAATTTTTCTGTGCAACTCTACCTGGGCAAAACGGGTTCCTAGGGTAGTCTCTTTTTTTTTTTTTGGCAATTCATTGTGGCCTGTCCTACCATACAGTTCACAGGCCAGAGAAACCAAACAAATGAAACTGAAACACGTGAGATGTGTCTAAACTCTGGATCGCTGGTGCAGTTTGTGACCGATTTTACCGGTGACACCCTTTCTTGTGCTCTTTCTGCCCCCAATCAGCCGTGTTTCCAAGTTTCAATTTTCTCGCGATTCCAACATCCCAAACGCTGCTGCATTGCGTGTGGGGTGAGTCATCCTAAATGCATTCTTTTCTCTCTTTTTTCCAAACAAAACAATTTTGATTGCCCTCTCTGCATAAGTGTGCATGTGTGAAGACCATAATTTGTGCTTGTGTGAAGACCTGGGGCATAAACGGAGAAAGGTGAAACATCCACTGATTGATTGTGCAGCTGCGTCCCCTGGTTGGAAATTGTCTCAAATAGACTACAGAAAAGGAGACAGTTACTAGTCACAGCAGGGTCTGTGTGCAGTGCTTTGGGAAAGTCCTCTGGCAAAATGGTCGGGAGTTTTTTTTGCAAATGTGCAGCAAGGGTTTCTAAAGCGGCAGGAGCAGTAAATATTTCTTGCTTTGGGGTTCTGGTCTTGGAAGCACATTACACATGAAGTTTCCCTGTGCTGTTTCTTGTCAATACGGTGTGAATAGCATTGATTGTGCCCTTTAAATTGTGTCGCAATCACTCCAATGATTTCGCAATATGTAGGTTGATGGTATTGGGTGAATCTTCAAGTCAGGGCTGGTTTCCAAAGCACTTTGCATCCAGCGTGTTGTGTCCCATGATCTCTGTGCATGCTCAAGTTCGAAGCATTTTTTCTCCGTTTTCTCCATTTGGAGGGCCCTCATGTGATCTTTACCGTTGCTGGGGTCTTGAAGCGGCCTTGGCTGCAGAGTTGGGAAAAGGTTTGGGCTGACTCGTGAGCACTAGGATAGTGCCAATGCCAAGTGCGGAATGTTGTGATGAGCAGGAGGAAGTACGATCTACAATCGGAACACAACCACATCACATTGCATTTCGGACCACAATATCCATGGGAAAAAAAGTAGGAGAACGATGGTCAGAAGGAGTAAGCCCGTGCTTTAGCACGGGCGATGGCCATCTGAGCGTGCCACTAGAGCACTAGAAAGGCTGACGGCTGACGGTTGGAGGTGTTGCTCAATGCATAGGCAAAACAAGTCTTCGGAGAAATCAATATTGCATAGGGTGACGGTGCGGGCACACCCTCAACTGAGGAAGTGGTGATGCATGGCGGACACCTCCGTCAATGAGCCTGAGGGGGACCCCCATGGCAGTCTGCTTTGCAGCCGGTGCACGCCCCCTTGGGGGTGTGACACGCACGCCCGCGGTCTGCCCCCCCCCCCCCCGGTACTCTCTGCAGACGGAGGACCCGATGCGGACCTGTGGCGGGGCAGCGTACACATGTCCGGTGTACACATGGGGGGGGGGGGGGGGTGCTGAGCCACGCATGGGGCAGTGGCGCACACGCCGAGGGGCAGTCCCCCAACCTCCAGCTCAGCACAGGGCCGGGGAATGTCCAGCGGTGCACCGCGCGGCGCTGCATGCCCCAGTGCCCACAGGCCCGTGCCTCCGGAGCTGCCCCCACGGGGCAGCGGCCGGGCCCAGGGGCTCGGCTCCCCTTCAAACGGGGCCCAAAGACTGCGGTGGTGGGGACGGTCCACCCCAAATGGGGCGCGTGCGGCCTGAGGCAGGGATGGGCCTGTGGGGCCTTGGGTGGCACTTTGATGTGTACGGGACGGGACGGGGGACGGCGTTTGTGAAAGAGACCGGGTTTGGAGTGTGCCTTGTGAGAGGCCACGCCGCAGGGGGTCTGGCCACGGCGCCGGGACCCCCCCCCCCCCCCGAAGTCCCTCTGCCCCGGGCCGCATGGGCTGCGGTGTTGTGGTGCCCGGGGGCCATCGTAGCCACTGAGCCCCCGTGCCCCTGAAGAGTAGTTTGGACACCACTTTTGTGCAGCAAACAACATGGCACAGTCACCTCCGAATGCATATGTCCCTTAGAAATGACTTGTGGGACGTTGTTTCAAGAGCTCATGGTTTGGTGTAGTAGACGGACACTTTGAAAGATCAGCAACAACCACCGTTTTGATGTTGACAAACCATGACCGGAAAAGTGCACCGTTTACCTGACCCACGAGCCACGGCGGCCGTCCTCCTCCAGGTCCGGCGCCATCGGGAGGCCTCGGGGGGGCGCGGGGATTTGGCGGTGCGGAGGCCCCGCGCGGGGCCGTCCGGTCCCCCCCGGAGCGCGCGCCCCACGGGGGCAGCCGCGGGGCCGCGCGGCCGCCGGATCGATGGCGTCAGACGGGGGGCAGCGCCGGGACACAACCCAACGGCCGAGCGGCGGGTCCGAAGGCCCGAGGGACGGCGTTCTGAGGGTCTGGATGGCCCAGGGCAACCCCCCCACCCCCCCTCTCCCCCCCATCGGCCCCACACAGGCCCAGCGCTTGTGGCTGCAGCCCCCACACCCGCCGGAGGGGGGGGGGGCTGATGCCACAGCGCGGGGCCCCGGCCGTGGGGCCCGGCGCATGCCCCAGACCCCCCCCCAGGGCCCATGGGTGACCGGTTGGTCCTCCAAACCCCAGAGCCCCAGGGCGTACCCCCCCCCCCTCCCCCCGGGGACTTCCAAACCGGCGACGCACGCCACACCCCCCGCGGCCCTGACACGGCCCTTATGGGCGCGCGCCGCGTGCACACGCCTGCGGTGGCCGGGGCGGCGGGACTGCCCCGTCCGTCGGGGGGAGTGAAGTGTGTGGTGGGGGGGGGGGGGGGGAGGACGGAGATCAGTCAAACCCATGATCCCCAGCCCCAAACCACAGCAAACACTTGATATTCAAGCCCCCCCCCCCCCCCACAAAAAGGAACCGCCACGTTCCACAGTTATCGGGGGGCGGTGGGGGGGGGGGGGAGGTCCCACATGTGCGCCATCGTTCGAGTGTTGGTGAGGCATGTGTAGACGGGGGTCGTCCCTGGACGGTGGGGGGGGGGGCGGACTCTGGGCGCTGGCAATGGGCCTGTAGCCCCTCTTGCCTTCCCTCCCGCTGGGGGGGGGGGGGTGCTGCACAGGGCCCATGGCAGGGGGATGGCTGGTCCCCTCCGTTTGGGGGGGCACAAAGGCCCTGCACATGTGCCCCCGGGGGTCGTGAGGAGGACATTTGTGTACACGGGGCGCCCCAAGTCCTGGGGGGAGACGGAGGTCCGAGCGGTGAGAGAGGGGCCCGTGTGCCCTGGGCCCCGAGCACTGCCCCTGCCCCTTGGCGTCCCTCCCACGCCGGCCCCGGGGCAGACAACGACGGATGAAGAGGCCCACAGCCCCCCCCCCCCCCCCTGCCCCCGTCCCCTGTGCCGGGCCCCACCACCGCCGCATTGGGGGGGCACACGCCGCTTTTGAGGGGCGGCCCCGGCTCAGGGCAGTGCACCGCCCGCATCAGGGCCCATCCACTGCGCCGGTGCTCCCCCACCGAAGGCGGGGGCCCCCTGTGGTCACTGCCAGGGCCATGACCCGGCGGCACAGTCCCCGGCACAGTCCCCCCCCCCGCCCCCTACACCCCCACACCCTCGGGGGCGGCGCAGGCACTCAAACGCCCGTGGGGCGGCGCAGGCACTCAAACGCCCCCCCAGAGCTACACCCGGCGAAACAGTAGCACAACTCCCCCCCCCCCCCCCCCCCCCGCAAGTCCCATGCGGATCATGCGTCCGGTGGGCCATGAATTTAGCCGACGACGGCACGGAGATCAGTGGCCCAGGGGCTGGGGGCGTTGTCGCACAGGGCCCATCATTACGGTGTTCATCCCGGGCACACCCCCTGCACACCACACACACACCCCCCTACAAAAGCGGGCATGACCCATTCCAAACCGCTTCGGGGGGTGCGGAGTTCAGGGCCCGGGGCTACCGGGCGGTGGAGCACAGCCGCCTTTCCGCACAGCGCACGGTGCGCCCCCGTTGTGCCCCATCGTGGCCCTCTGAAATGGAGTCGGATGATCGACGCTCCACCGGGACCATCGTTCAGGGCCCCCTCTTCGATGTCTTCGGTATTTTGGGGGGCCTCACAATCCAATGGGCACCCCCCCACAATCCCAAGGGCATGTGCCAGGCCATTGCGTCGCACGGCGCGCGCGACCCCCCCAACGAAGTGGGAGGGGCTGCGTTCCGGAGGGTCACGGGGGCGGGACACCGCCCGTACGGCGGACAAAGGGCTGCTCAAGAGGACAGCGGAGGAGTCGGGGGGTGGGGCCCCGTGGGGGGGGGGGGTGCACCCCACGGACCGTGAGGCCCCGGCAGCGAGTCGGCCCCATCCCGCAGGCCTCCCCCCCCCCTCCACATCGGCGGTAACAAACGTGGGGGGCCCTGGAGGGGGGGGGGGGGGGCACCTCCTCCGCAGCGGAGCGGGAAATCGTTCAGGGCCCATCCCAGTCCACGAGGGGAGGGTGGCCCACACACGAGGGCAGGCCCCTCCCCGGCGGACGGTGCACTTCGGTACTGCACGGGCGCCCTCATGCACACCACCCATCGCTGCCGCAGGGGCCTCCCCACGACGACCCCAGCCCTCGCTCTGCCCTAAAAACATTCCCACACCCCAACACCGGCCCCAACCGCATTCCCAACCGCCAGTAACGCCCCCCCAAACCGCTTTCACATCCCCTGTGACCGCTCTACAACCGCTCGGGAATGGGCCCCGTACCCCCCATCCACTTCTAACACAGGGGGGGCGGGCTGCGTACCTGAGGCGGGGGGTACGGCGCATTGGCCCCCGCCGACCGGGTCATGTATTTGGGGGGGGCATTGGGGCATGGGGCATGGCAGCGGACGTCACGGGGGCGGTCCTGTGGCATTGGGCGATGCGGGGGCCATGGGGCGTGGGGCATGGCAATCCCCGACGCCCTCCCTCCGGGCGTTCGGAGGAGGCGGGCGTCCCCCGTGGGCAGCCCAGCGGCGCCGGGCCATGGGGGTCACTGCGCCGCCGGGCCCGTACGCCCCCCCCCCCGGGGGGCGGTGCTGCCCGGCGCCGGGGGGGCACAGCACCCCTCGCCACGTGAGCGGTCCCGTGGGACCCCCCCCCGCGTCCCCCGGGGGGGGCACACGTCCACAGGGCCAAACCAGCGGATTCGGGCGGCGATTGCAGTGGGACACGTGGTCCTCTGTGGACGCATCGTACGAGGGATTGGGGGGTGGGGCCTGAGCATTGGGGGGACGCGGTGATGGACTGCGATCCCCTGCCCCCCCCCCCCCATGGCCCCTGTTGTGTGGGGCAGAGGTGGGGGGGGGCACACCCTCCGTGACTGGGGGGCGGGGGGGGGGGCATGCCTCACCCCCCCCCCCAAACGCCAGGCAGCCACCCCCCCCCCCCTCACCCCCACCCGCCGCTGGAGCTTTGTGGAACGGGGGGGACCAGCGGGTCTGTGGCCCCGTTGGGGGGGGGGGGGCACCACCGCCGCGGCTGTGGGGCAGTGCAGGGCCCATCCGGTGCCCCCCCCCCCCCCCGGGGGAGGGACGCCACACCTTCGGCGGAGGCCCATGCCCCGCGCTGGGGCAAGGGGCACAGGGGCTCTGGTCTGCCCCCCCCCCCCCACCGTCCCCCCAGGCCCACGGCCCCAAGGGCACAACGCGTGGGGCAGGCCTTTGAAGTGACACCCCCCCCCCCCCCCCCCGGGGGATGCGGAGGTGGTCCGGCGGCGTGGGGCACAGGCCCACGGCCGCAGGGCAACGAAGTCAGACCACACGGCCCCTCAGCCCCTCAGCGCCTCAGCGCCAGAGGCCGCCCTTCGCTGTGATGCCCCCCCCCCCCCCAGCCCCAAGTTTCAGTGGACCTGCACTGGGCCTTCAGCGAGGGCCCGGGGGGAGGGGGGGGGGGGGGGGTCCCCCAACCCCTCGTCATGACCCCCCCCCCCCCGGACGCGCGGATCATTTTGAGGCGTGTGTCATGGGGGCCGCTTGGCCGCCCCCTTCATGGGCCATCCCCCGGCCTCAGAGACCGCCCTTTTCTGAGGGCTGATGCGGGGGTCTCGTCCCTCGGAAGTCGTCATCACGGCCCCCCACAGAGCCCCCCCCACACCCTCCCCCCCAACTCATGCGCTGCGGCCGTGGCTGCGGTGGTGAAGGCGCGTTGGGAGGGGGCCGGGTCAGGGCAGGGGGGTCCTTAAGAGGGAAAATGACAGTGTTCCTGAACGGCAGTTACGTAAAAAGACCGCGTGTAGCTCATATGTCCAACCATGGTTGATGGTGATTGGCGGTTGGCGGTTGGTGGCGGTTGGTGGTTGGCGGTTAGCGGCGGTTGGCGGCGGTTGGCGGTTGGTGGCGGTTGGTGGCGGTTGGTGACGGTTGGCGGTTGGTGGCGGTTGGCGGTTGGCGGTTGGTGGTCCCTTGGGGCGGTCCCTAAGGGCGGTCCTTAACAAAAAAAAACCAGTATTCTCAGGAATGCGTTTTTGGGTCAGGGGGAGTGGGGGTCATCGAAGGCCAGGCCCACGCCCTGCGTGTAGGCCTGCTCCATGATCAGGAGGAAGATGTTGCCGATGCCGTAGATCATGAGGGTGATGAACGTGAAGAGGTACACGCGCGACAAGTGGAAGAGGAGGGTCGAGGCGGTGCTGCCCACGGCGTCGAAGATGTCCAGGAGGGAGTCGCCGCTGATCATGGAGAAGAGGGTGACGCAGGTTTGGTTGAAGGTCTGGAAGTGCCAACTGATGTGCCCGAACACCACCGTCCCGAACAGTCCGTAGGCGAAGAACACTGCACAGGGGCATGAGAAGGGGCGGGGGGGTCCTCAGAGGCGGTTCCAGAGGCGGTTAGGCAGGCGGTTGGAGGGGGTTGTTGAGGCGGTTGGGGGCGGTTACTGCCGTATGCCGTTGAGCCTGGCACTTGGCGTCAATGGGACAGCTGCTGCGCTTACCCGCCCCCACCCCCCCTCCGCGTGTAATAGCCCCGCAAAAGTCCCACATCAATACGGTCCCTACGCCTACCGTAACTTGGACCAGGCCGTCGCTTGCACGCACTACATACACGGGGAGGGGGTGCCAGGAAGGGGAATACAATGCACGGATAGGGCGTAGCGGCTACGTAGCGGCTACGTAGCGGCTACGCAGGCCGTAGATGAGCAGGTTCACAAAGAGAGGATTGCACGGGGAGCGGGTGCCAGGAAGGGGAATACCCTACGTCACTGGCACATTCGTCCCCAAACCCACGTCTTATGTGGCCGCACTACAGGCCCCCGAGGGCTATCGGAGGTCCTACGCGGGGCCCAGGTCCACCGG